>CM052089.1:16995082-17008805 GCA_028453745.1 Agapostemon virescens
AAAGAAACTTTCATATTAATTTCGTATTAATTACATTTGCTATTTTTGAGATTTCTGTGGTTACTTTAACTTTATTTAATTGTTCATTTTATACGGTCATTGGAGAATAGCTAGGCACTCAGTAATTACAAATTTGCCTTTTCTTATTATATTCTAATTATTATAGTCACTGTTATTGTAAAATAAATTGTAGGCCAAGGGGTTAAGAAACTTTTTCCCTCTGCGAAAATATTGTATTTAGCTCCGGTTTCGAGTTATTAACGAAAAACGCAGGCTTCTGCTGGATTCTGCAGGATTCTGCTGTAACCGAGCTCTAATTTTCATATTTTTCGTTGATAACTCGAAAACGGGGCGTCGAATCGCGAATTCACGCTGTAGACCAGAAGTCAAAACGAAGAAAAGGAAGAGAAAGAAAAATACAATAAACAAGACGGAAAACAATATTTGTTAAATAAAACTAACAGCGAATTACTGGAATCGTTTTTCCTGTCCAGTGTTCGATCGCTATGAATCCCTGCCTCTCTTATGATAACGCGACTGTTCAGTCGCGACAGTACAGTTTGCAAATTTAATTCGAAAGGGTTAAAGGCGCTCTAGATAGTTGCATTCCTCGCAGACTGTCCCACGGTCTAACCAGTTCTGAATTGAATGAAAGTGCTCGGATGCTTTATGAATATGTTATTGAATAACAGTGGGTTTACCCCGACGCAAACTGTTTGTTTGGCTAAACCCGCCCTCATCCCCTAACATAACTCATCGACGACTGCCGCGAAACATTCTTTTTTGAGCCATCAACTCCTTCGATGAAACGCAACTATCATATTACTACCTTGTATAGTTTTAGATAAAGAAAATTGTAGATAATCCTACTTGCAAAATTTCTAAGTCTACCTTGCGCCATAGATAAAAGTTTTCTTTCATCTTTTATGCTGAAGCTACGCTCTAACATCCCTTCCTAGGTCTGGGTTAGTCTCGATAAACTGTAACAATCATATTTATAATCCTAAATTTCTAAACGCATCTCAGAAACAATGCACTACAATGTCAGCTTTGGTAAAATCTCTCTCATCTCCTACAGACAATTAACCCTAAGTTAATACGTAGTAAGTAATAATTAAGTTTATACGTAGGTGTGAAACTGATCGGAATAAATTAAATTTGAAAAACAAAATTTATTAATTCTTTTCTCAACTTTAGATATATGTAACACGATAAATTCTACGTATCTCGGAAGCTTGTAGATTTAATATATTGTAATATAAGATCAGTATGGTTTTTTGTTGTAATAACTGAGAGCAGACATAAGACTAGAAGGGTAAAAAAGTTTTAGTGGTTGAAAGCAGACGTACGACCGCAAAGGGTTAAATAATAGCGTGGCAATTTTTAGTGGCGCCTTAAAGACGTTTTTTAAAGACGCCTTT
Source organism: Agapostemon virescens (assembly GCA_028453745.1). NCBI lineage: Eukaryota > Metazoa > Arthropoda > Insecta > Hymenoptera > Halictidae > Agapostemon > Agapostemon virescens. Next base: position 16,996,504 of record CM052089.1, read on the forward strand.
CGAGTGCTAAAAGTTAACTTGAGAAAATAGATCAAAAACGGAATATTCGATTTAAAACCCTTTGCACTCCAAGCAATTTAAATACCTAATTCGAGACATCTTTCTATCCTAGAATAATTCCATTGCACATGGTTCATTTCTTTTCGTGCATATCAAATTTGTTACTGTTAATCCTACTAACTTCTTAATTACAAGCATTTGTAATGTACAAATTCTTTTGAATAATAGTCTGAGAATTTTCAGTGTTGCCTCAGAGGAGCCATTGGAATGCTTAAGGGTTGATATATTGTAATATAAGATCAGGGTGGTTCTTTGCTGCGGTGGCTGAGAGCAGACATAAGACTAGAAGGGTAAAAAAGCTTTGGTGGTTGAAAGCAGACATACGACCGCAAAGGGTTAAATAATAGCGTGGCAATTTTTAGTGGAGCCTTAAAGACGCCTTTCGAGTGCTAAAAATTAACTTGAGAAAATAGTTTAACACTTTACCGACCGGAAGCCTATTAATAGGTCTTTCAATAATTGCCCTGTGACAAAATGGGGCTTAAAAAGCTGCGTTCACATTGTAATTTGTAACCAAATTATTAGACTGCGTTACTGAGTATGTCATGCTGATTTACAACAAAAATTGCTGTCGGCGTTGAGGGATTCATTAAAAAGTTTTCAGTGATGGATTAAAAAGTGTTAAAAACGGATTATTCGATTTTACCCGTTCAAGAACGATTTAACTACCATCCCGATCGAGATATAAACTAGAAACTGTACAGAATATGTTTTGCATTTAAATAATCGATGAAAGTTGAAGATTCTACAGGAACGAGTAACAGTAATAAAATTGATATGCCCAAAAGGGAATGTGAACCATGTATAATGGAATTACTCCAGCTCCCAAAAAATATTTCGATTTAAGAATTAAAATTGCCTGGAGTGCAAAGGGTTAATATAATATAATATAAAATCAGTATAGTTCTTTGCTGCGGTGGCTGAGAGCAGACATACGACTGGGACAGTAAAAAAACTTCGATAGCTGAGAGTAGACATACAACCGCAAAGGGTTAAATCCCACTAAGAATTTAATTCTCCAAACCCGAGCTAAACGGTAACTGTCGCAGCACGAGCGCGCATAGTGATTATTAATTCGAAAAAATGTGCACGCGCGCGCGCGCGCTCGGAGACAGGTCGCAGTTAATGTTTAATAGAATCGGAACCGACGCTCATTAGCGCAGCCCGGTCGTATTTATTGGTAAACATGAGATCGGAGATTCTCACAGCCACGTGGAACTAGTTCCACTTAATTTGAGCATTCGGGTACCGTTATCCGATTCGAGGATACCCGTCGCTTGGGTACGCGGGCAGCTTTCGTGGCTTTGGTTTATTCGGTTGCGCGACGCGTAGACTTTACGCGGAACAAACTTTATATAACTCGAAATCGTCGCGAGAGATATCGGTCTCCGCGCTATCGTATCGGCAGAAGAAAAAAAGTTCTACAACTAGATCACGAAGATGATCACCGGCCAACCGATCCCGACGACTGACAGTCATCGACGCCGACATTATCTTGGGAATTAAGAGACTTTCAAGGACAACACTATCTTTGGCGCAATGCGACTCGGACCCTGAGGACGGTCGACGATTTCGGTTGATATCGGTCGATCTCTCCGAGCGATACTACCCTAACAACGGAAAGATAATTTACAGTGGCTCGCGAAAGTATTCGGACACTATTTAAATAGACATAACTTTTTCAAAATTGGACCGAACGGTCTTGACTTTTCTCAGGCAGTTAGAAGCTTTACTAAATGATTTGCGAAAATGATTTTGAAAAAGGAACTTATTAAACAGCTTTTATTTGAGGCTCCTACTAATTTTAACACTGGAACTAGCGAGCAATGGATCCAACTATATACATTGCTTTGTTATAATAACGAAACTGTTCCTATTCGAACTTCATACAATTTTTATTGTAATAGCACATCCAAAAAATTTCTAATAAGAACGTTTTTGTAACGTCAACGATTGCGAAAGAAAAAATTGGGGACCAGTCATTTTGATTGGTTTGGTAGTTGCAGTGTTAAAGACCCATTTTGTAGACCTATGATAATTATACACATGCAGAACAATTTATTGAAATTGATCGACGTACGCACGAGCTACGTGCCATTGAAAATTGTGAAAATCACATTTTTTAAGATTTTTGCTCAGTTTTTACCTAAACTCCACACATTCCGGCATCTTTCAACGCGTATCGTTTTTGTCTGCGCCAATCGATTTCGATGAAGTTTCCAACACGCGTATAACCAACACAGATCTGCGAAATGCATATTTCAAATTTTCATTATGGATTGAAGTAAAAATGTTTTAAGAAATGTCTTCCTTATTTCTTTATGTATTAGGTCTACCGAAAAGTTCTGTCCGTTTTTGGAATAAAACAATATAGAAATTTATATTACCGTCAATAAACTTTATTAAATAATGTAACTGCCATTATTATTAATGACTTCTTGCCAGCGTGAGGGCAATTTGTATATTCCATTTTCGAAAAATGTTTTATCTTTCGATGCGAAAAATTGAACTAGTCAATTGAACTTCTTCATGTTTGAATTTTTTGCCCCTCAAAAAATTTTGTAAAGACAAAAACAAATGATGCAGTATAATGTTCTTTGCTTTTATTTTAGCCAATTTATTAAAATTAATTAATTAATTGATAAAACTTTGTTTTAGTTAATTTGCTACGTCAATATGTATACATTAAATGATAAAAATAGGGAGGCACACATGCGACAAATAAACATGTGCTCACATATCGAGACTATTTGTTATAGAAACGGACAGAACTTTCCGGTAGACCTGATATTAACGTGAAAATGCATCTAAAAATCTTACAAATAATTCCGTCACCCCTACGCGGGTGATGTGGCAGCCAAAGTGTTAACCTCTTTAGGAATGATTCTTTTTTTCCCCTGAAAATTTTGGTCTATTTATTATTGTCACAAACTATAATTATAAAAAAAACTAGACGTCCACATACCAAGGGCGTGAAGAGGTTAAAGAGATTGTGTCCGGTTGGGAAGCAGTTTCGAAAACGGCACCGATAACCGTCGCCGAAGTGACCATTTGAAATTTCAATATGGCCGCCGCGCAGGATCGATCGCGAGCGGTCGTAATCCATCGTTACGACCGGTTTTATTATAAAAGCATGATGCAGCGTGCTCGATCGATCAAGATGCGGGCATATGGCACGGTAAGGAACGGAAAAGCGCAATACGAAGACAGAAATATCGCAAGGTATCGAACACGAAATCAACGCGATGCATTCCGCCGGGTTAAAAACATCGATCGGCGTCTTTATCGTCATGGCAACGTATGCACTTGTACAATTACGGTTGTGTACGTGGCATCGACGTGTTCCTCTGTACCGAGTAACACACAGAGACAGACGCGCGCTGTCGGTATGCGAGCCACTCTAACACACGCACACTCACACGCCTCTCCTCGTTCGTCGATTACGTATGTGTCCGTACATATCTCCTCTTTATTTGTTATCTTACTCTATCTTCCTCGCTCTATTCTTATCGCAGCATGCTAAGAATGCATTTTCACGGTTTCACCGACACGCACTTTCCGTGTGATGCGAGAGACGGAACGGGACTGTCTAAAATAGTTTTTCCTAGTCCGTTCGATTACGTTCGATTAACTTCCGGTCCGGAATCGAAACGATCGATCGCACGTTCGAGAAATTATCGAACGGTTCCGATCGTTCGACGCACGAGAACTTATGTCATCCCCGTAATGCAGTTTTTAAATAAAAAAAGTTTTTTAAAATATTATATTAGGTCTGGAAAAGTTCGTGCCGATTTTAATTTTGGTATATATTTATTAAATTATATAAGCGTCATTCCGTTCCGGAACGTTTCTCGCATCTTTCGGGCAACTTCACGCAACGAAATCGTCTGTCATTTGTTTTCGGTAATTCTAATAGATTCAGACCTGTCTGTATGCCCCCTGCCGAAAATCGGCACGAACTTTCCGGTAGGGAAACCCCATTTGACAGTGGACGGATTAAATTATGCGGAATCATCAATCATAAATGCAGACACATGTTTTGAGTCCTATTCGGACTTGACTAAGGGGGATAAATAGACGCGACTTGGCATGGTATTACGTAATATTTAAATCCGTGTTGATACAAAATAACCGAGTGTGCTGGGTAACGTGTAGTTTTGTCACTTTCGTACTTACACACGTAAAGCGAGCGCGTGTGTAACGTGAGTTAAAGAGTAACGTGAATTGCAGTTGGGAAAACTCGTTTGCGCGTTTCGACGAAAAGTGAAAGCGATCTTGTACGAACGCGTTGTATAAACGCGAGCAAAAAAAAAAATAGATGTAATTAATGTCGAGAATGCGATAAAACGTTTTATACTTGTCACGCAATACGCGTCGACGAGGCATTGTGTGCGTGTGCGCTCGTAGTTCGACCGGTCAACATTGCATTTCTATAGATTAGTCGATTCATGCTCGAAGCCTTCCAGAAAAATCATGCAACGATTCTATTGATGACGGAACGGCTATAAACAAGCCACGGGAATATAATGCATTTGCACGGGTGCAATGTTTAACACGTGACGTAATTTCACTTATAAAATCGATTTAAATTTAAAAAACTGTCGAGACGGAATCTACGCAGTTGATGTACGAAAACCAACACGGCTGACAACTAGCAATTTACAACGCCGCGTAAAGGGACGATATTTTCTCTTGAGTTGACGGTAAATAATGATAATAATTAGTAAATGATATCGACCGCTTTTCAGCATCGACGAGATCGCCTGTCAAGGGACGGGACATAGTTCAGATTCATTGATAATAGCTGGCACGATTCATACGCGAGAGCATGTTGGCTGGCACAGCATCGACGCTAATTTAAACAAGACTCGTTGTCGCGTTCGTTTAATTCATACGGGTCAGGTAACTGGGATGCAACTGGTATCTATGAAGCGTGATAAAAAAGAAAAAAGTTATGAATCATGTGTACCGAGCCATGTGCGTGAAATGCACTTGTGTATGCTAGAGGCTACTACGGGCGTCCATATTGAAACCAGCATAACCTCAATATTTGCATGTTCGCAGCGCGTTACGTTCAGCGGCGATAATACGTTAAACGCGATGACACAATTCGATCATTGATCATGAAAAGACCCGGTGGTCGTCTTCCATCGATAAATCTCAAAGAGAAAGTTAATACAGTAGGGTGGCACACGCTGTCGCGCATAACCTTGATACACCTAACGTCACCGTGATCGCCGTGCATTCTTACGAGCAAAATTCTAAAAACAAAACGCGGTTCCCGAACGTTCCCGCACCGAAACACGCGCTTATCTCTTTGTCGTCTGTCCGTCTGTTTTGATAACATTCGACGAAGCCAACAACTCTCTCTCTCTCTCTCTCTCTCTGGTCGATCGCGAAAACTGCATGCGGAACGAAATCCTTCGACTCCCGTATTTACACACTTTTTATTTTGGTGCTGGTGCTCGCGTAAAGGTTAATCATGTGGATCGCGTTAAAGGTGTTTGTAATTAGTTTGAGTACACAGGTTCTGCTCGGCCAGTGTGCCGATACCATGGAAAACCTTTAGGGGGGACACCGTGAACGCAGCAGGGCTCTCTCGTCGACTGGCAGGCGAACCATTTCGCAAATTTCCTGGCGTACCAATCTATCCACTTACCGGCCGTGGCTTTGGTGTTTTTCCCATGATGCCTCCTGTTCTTCTTCTCCAATAATCGGCCCTTCAGTAACATCGTACACGCACTTTATCACGATTTCCTTCACTCGTCCCGCACTGGCTACGCATTATTATTCGGCCGCACGGTAGCCATTTGCCCTCTACCTACTCGGCTATAAAGCCAATCTCGTCGTTTCGTTTAGCCTTTGGCTTTCGGCCATTCAACAGCCTTTGACGTCACCGTTGATCCCGGTGCCGTATCTAGAATGTTTCCCCAGTTCGTACCGGTCTATTTCAAAATGACGACCACGTAACCTATATATCGTCGACCAGTTTCTGCCTGCAATCCCTTACAATAATATAATAAGGCGACAACTTTCCCTCCCTAAGCGAAGAAATATCACCGGGGGTATATTATACATATTTATACGGTACCTCGTAATGGACAGGGTTCTCTGGTTCGTAAAAAACCCAACGAGCACTGGGAGATTTCGAAACAACCTGTTTTACCGACGCACGGTCACTGCCTCTCGGACGGAGAATCGTAAATATTTAGTACTTTAATAGCAGCGCCAAATTCGTGAGCATAAAATTCAGGATCGTGAACGGCACACAGTTTCCAGCCGAATTTCGTACGGTATGCGATCCATGGTTTCTAGGACGAATGAAAAAGGAATATAAAGAGAGCTGGAGATAGAGAGTAAGAGTGAGAGTAAATGAGAGAAAGAGAGAGAGAGAGATAGAGAAAAGAACAGCTGTAGATGCGTGTAGGTACGGCCTTTTACTTCACACAATCATGTTCTCGGTCGAACACACAATATCCCAACCGAAAAAATGTTTAAACAAAGAATATCGAAGGCAGCCAATGTATCGTTGAGAAGTCGGTTCTCTCGCGATTCTCTTGTTCGAACGAATACATTTTGCGATAAGTTCCCTTGCGTGTCGATTTTGCTTCCGTCGTTTTACGATAAGACAATACCAAAGCTCACAAGAAACCATACGTACATTGTAATAACCATATCATATCTATATATATGTATATATATATACCATCGCGTATAAATCTATATATATATATATATTTATATATATATAAATATATAATAACGTAGGTCGAAAAGGACAATCGTATCAACATACATACGTCGGGCATCTATAATAATTAATCGTGCGAGTTACATTTTGCAAAAAGATCACAACAATTATGCAAAAATAGACGTTACTCGCCGCCTGTCGTAATCGCGTTGCCGAATGAAAATGAAAAAAGAAAAAGAAGACGAAAGAAACGCAATTCTCGTTCCCCCCTTTCTTTTTTTCTTTTCAAATCTCGAAATCGCGACAGGCGCGCGAATTAACCGCAACGCTCGGCAATATAGGTTACAGTTGCATATTCCGTCGACGTAAGTGTTTTCTTTTTTTTCTTTTCTTTTTTTTAATGCTCTCCATCGTTCGATCGCCTTTTCGATTAATCAATTTGTTTACATCTCTTTCCCCGCCACTCTTCCCTCCACCCTCGTCGGTGTCTTTTCTTTTTCCTCTCGTCTTCTTCTTTTTTTTTTTCTGTTTGTTTTCTTTTCTTTTTTAAATCTCGCGCGTTAGCACTTCTGCGAATAGCCCTTTGTAAAAATTTTTTTCTGTATAGTTTATTCGACATCTAGATCGTAGTGTTATCGGTTCTGCAATATCACTGCGGCAAAGTTGTTCCTCCCTATCCGCCATTGTTTATTTCTCGTTTTTTTTTTCTCTCGTGACGATACCGTGGACCAGAGCGAAAATTTTCCTCCAAGTTTTTATGGTATCCCCTCGATATACATATTGTACACATACGATGCATAATAATATTATACGCGTACATATATATATTTACGAAATACATATCTACGAAGGCCGAGGAATCATCAGCTGCCTTGAGAACGGGGATTCTGATGAAAACTTTGCTCCAGTACGGCGCGCGGTTCTATTTAGCTCTTCGCCATCGTTCGTCCATTTTTCTCCTTTCTCTTTCTTTCTTTCTTTCTTTCCATTTTTACTTGTCAATATATATATATATATATGTACTTCCAGCGATGATATATAGTACGAATGTAATTAAGGCCCCTAGCCACGGTATCCATACGTGTGTAGAGGAATCAAATGTCTCTCTTTCTCTCTCTCCCACACACGCCCACACTCGCTCTCTCTCTCTCGCTCTCTCCCACACTCACACGCACTCACGCACTCTTCTCACTTAAACACTACACATTTTGACAAATAATTAAGTCATCACAGAAGCATCATATTATCATATTCAATTAGACTACATATTTTTTTGTGAATGTTCTTGTTTCAATTAGCGCAGTAATATTACAATGATCGAGTACAAAATGGTTTTAAAGTTTTCAAGCCTAGTATAAAGCACTATCATATATTATATAGAGTGTGCTTACATGTTTTTTTTTTCGGGCACATACCACACACACACACACATACGTACGCTGTTTCTTCTTTTCTTTTTCTTTTCTTTCTTTCTTTCTTTCTTTCTTTTTTTTTTGTTTGTTTATTTACGCATGGTATGTGTACACACATATGGTCGCAATTACCACTTAAGATCTAATTGTAGCGTTAGTATTCTATTTTTTTTTTATTATACTATGAATGAAAGCAAATAACGTTTCAACGAACGGAAACACCGATAAAGCTTGATTTCGAGAAATCAACGTCGAAAAGTCGATGTGATACAACGCGGGTGTATGGTTAAAAAAAAAAAAAAAGAAAAATATATATATATATATAAAACGGATAATACAAAAACATTGTAAAAAGGCTTTAACACGTTTCTCCGATCCCGATCGATCTCCGTGATCCCCGTTTAACGATTCCGTCGCGACCGGGTTGCTTAAAAGTCAACAACAACCACCGTAGCCATCGTAAAAAAAAAAAAAAATGATATATATATCTATATATATATTTATGTATATTGAAAACAAGCGAGTTATAAAAATGAAAGGAGATCTTAAAAGTATCAGTGACCGCAACGGTACACAAATCAATCACAAAACACAGAGAAGTTATATCCGTTTCGTAATAATGCCATCTCTCGTAGAAGGATCTACAATCGTGTAAGTGGTAGGCACGTTAGAACTGAAAATGTTTTACACGACGTATCCAAAAATTGCGATTAGTACGTGTACAATATATCTGTGTACCCCTTTTATCTCCCCGCTCCCTCCCGCCCCACCCCGTTAAAAAGTAAACGAGTTTTCTATCTCTTTTTAAGACGAAGGCAGTAATTTTCTTTGCACGTGTATAAAACAGGAGACGACATTTCAGAAAAATGAAAGAAGAGGAACCCCGCGTTCCCTTTTTTTATTCGAGGAACAGAGGTGCGTTGTTCCCTCTCTCTTATCCAATCGAACCCGTTTTCAGTCTCCCGATTCGCAGTGATTAAATAATGGTCGTTAAAAATTGCAAATCCATTTGGCTACTACATAACCGCTTGCTTGCTAGTTTCCCCCATCGAAATGATTCTCTCGTTTCCTTTTTTATCCTTCTTTTTGTTCGTTTGTTTACTCGTTTGTTGTTTAGTTTGTATCATCCAGCGAACGAAAATGGCACAAAGCGTTAACGGAGGCCTCGCCAAGCGCACAACGAGCAAAACTGCTCCTTGGGTTTTATATTCCAAATTTGAAACACGTAACTCGCCCGATGACCTATCGCAGCGAGTCGACGCTGCAAGTCTGCGCCTCTGTTAGTCGAATCTCTCGCTCTATCTCTCTCTCTCTCTCTCCCTCTCCCTCTCTCTCTCTCTCATCCTTTTCCTTTCCTCGTTAGTTTGTTTCTTTTGCCACGATGAAAAAAAAGGTACTTTAACGAGGACTGTGATCGTAAACGGCCTCCAGTTTAACCAGAGCCGGCGGTCTCGTTCTCAGCGGGCAGGTTGGTCTGCTCGGACAGAGCCGCTTTGTTCTGTCTCACCAGCTCGGCGTGCCTCTCCTTTGGAACAACAGAAACAAACGGTAACTTTAAAACTGCCGATCAACGCGGACGGGGCTTAAAAATCTATTCTATGGAGGACGGAACGTGAAGCACAGTCTCGCCGTGCAAACTGTTCAGTTGCACGGTGCTAAACTATTCAGCTAACATCAAAATCTACGGTGAACGTAGGATGATGATATACCATGCTGAAAAGAACATGAAAGCGCGGAGAGGGTGTGAATCGAGTCTTCCCGTCTTTCGTTTAACGAAATCTACGTCTCGACGTGATTCAAATGTCGAGAGGAACGGTGTGTCGCAAAGCGAACGGTTCTCTGGCAAAAAGGACTTTCACGTTGCGGCCAATCACGAGACGCTGCAACGCCCCTCGGCGTCGCGAGTGGGGGAAGCGACGCCGCCCACGATTGGTCGTACTTTAATCGGATTTTGCGAGAAGACTGTTCCTTTGAGGCGCACCGTTCTTTTTGCGTTTTTATCGACAAGCCGGCCAGATCGCGTTTACATCCCGTGCGTAACATGTAACTCGACTTCTCGAAACGAACCAGCGAAACGGCTACCATAAGAAGAGCGAGCTGCCTACCGCGAGGGCAAATGGAACCGTGGCGAAACAACCAGAATATCAGAGTCATTGGAATGAGATATTCTTTGATGACCGTTTCAAAATTCCTTATTGGAGGGGCGAATTTACGTTGCGCACTCGGGAAAGAGAGATTTCCACCGGTACAACTGAATCTCGCAAAAAGTATCACGGTAGGTACACCGGTCGTGCGCAACGCTCTCGACAGAAACGACAGAAAGGGTTGTAACAGCGAGCGAGTGTACGCGCGTGTGACCAAAACGAGCTACGACCAGCGATAAATCCTTCCCGGGCTGCTGCCTCGAAGAAACCGAACCAGTGGAAAAGCAAACCGTAAAACTAGTTTCGCGCGAACGTGGAAGGTTGCGTAGGTACAAAATCCTATGGGACTTACGTAGTTGCGCATCTTCTCCTTCTGTTCGAGCTTGAGCATCTGGCGACGTTCACGGGCCTGGTCCAGTTTGCCCTTAATCTGAGTCTCTAGCTGTTGAATGCGCTCGTTTATTGCCTGGCGAACGCGAGCCGCTTGCTCCTCCTGTAGATTTGTTGCAAGATCTCACAATAACTTTCTATCGAGCAGAGCACAGTGTAATTAAAAATTTGCCGAATCTACTAACGTGTTCCTTGAAGCGATCCAGCATCTTCTTGATGTTTCCGTCGCGCTGGGCAGCGGCGGTCTTCAGCTTCTCTTCGACGGCCAGGCGGATCTCCTCGGTCTGCTGTTCCAGGCTCAAACGGCTGTTCTCGACGCTCTCGAACTGAAAACGAAACGGAAATGTAAATTTCAACGATCTTGTCGGATGATAAGGGTAATTTAATCTCTTGACTACTGCCGACTTTGATACTCACTTCATTAAAACGAATTATTTATTTCTTTGGACCGACTGAGTATATTTGGAGGCTTAGGATATTAGGAGTATATTTAACCGTTTGGCTGCGGACGGATTTTTTCACTTTTCATACAATAAACTCACTTGTATTGCATTGCAACAACAAACATTTTTTAAAGTACCATTTATGAGCTTTACTGGACGCATTTACTGTTACTGATTCAGAGCAGCATTATTGTGCTTTATGTATTCTTGGCATAACAAAAAAGGAATAGCGCTCCTCCGCACTCAAACGGTTAGAGAATATTAGGAATTTAATATTAACGTAAAGTATTTCACAAGATATTTTCTATAGGCGGCCTCAGTGTTAGAAACGCAAAATTTCTGACCGCCTATAGACAACAGTAGCCTAACGTCCACAGTAGCCAAGGGGTTAAGGGGTTACTAATTTATAACGCTAATTGAATATAATTTCTAACTAACGTGTTCTTTCAGCTTGTTCTTCAGCTCGGCGATGTGCGCCTCTCGTTTCTCCACCGTGTGGTTCATCTTAGCGTCGAGCGACTCGCGGGTCGCGGCGATGAAAGCTGCGCTAAGCTCATCCTTCTTGCGAGCTGCCTCCTCGATTTTGCTGAGCTTCGCGGCAAGGGCGGCGAGCTTATGAGCTTCCAGCGAGAGTCTTCTTTCCTCCGCCGCTCGAAGCTTGTCCTCGATGGCGACTTGTTGAGTCGGACTTGTCTGTGGCGGCGACGGGGCTCGCTTCGGCACCGTTGGCTCTGCCAAGATCACCTCGTAGCGTAGCCCACCCTTCGACTTCTCCTGGCATCGGATTTCGGTCGCTACGCGACACATCGACGTCATATCAATCGTGTTCCAACGACACCCCTACTCTCGATGTCTAATTAAATCAACCTACTAATCCCGACGACGCCAAACGATAATTCGATTTATTCCCCGCGATCGATTTGCCTCGACAATTCTATTTCGGAGAATTTCAAATCGAATCGACGAACGCTTCTTGAAGAATTGATTTCTCTGTCGCGGACGGATACGTGCTTCCTGGTATCGACTCTGTTATTGGATACTGGTTCCGATAGGCTTATAGGGCAGTTGGACATTTTTAGCGTTGACGTTATTCATACTTGGGGATGCGTGGGACCAGCGACGTACTCATTTGCTTTGTAGTCTTTTAATATGAAATCGAATG
>CM052089.1:17008815-17022238 GCA_028453745.1 Agapostemon virescens
TATTCACTTTTAGATATATTTATTTCAATGCGATTTGTGTTCAGGAAAGCCGACTATGGGATAGAAAATTAACCCTTTGCACTTGAAGCAATTCTACTCCAAAATCGAAACAATATTTTTATTTATAATTGCTCCACTGTAGATAGTTTGTTTCTTTTCGTTCATACGAAATTAATTACTGTGACTCGTACTTAAGATTTTAACATTTTTATTGATTTCAAAAGAGTTAAATAAGGCACACGGTAATCTATGGCGAATTAAATTCTATTCGCACAAAGATATTTATTTCAATGCAATCTGTCTTCAGGGAAGCTGACTATGAGATAGAAGATTAACCCTTTGCACTCGAAGCAATTCTACTCCAAAATCGAAACAATATTTTTATTTATAATTGCTCCACTGTAGATAGTTTGTTTCTTTTCGTTCATACCAAATTAATTACTGTGACTCGTACTTAAGATTTTAACATTTTTATTGATTTCAAGAGTTAAATAAGGCACACGGTAATCTATGGCGAATGAAATTCTATTCGCATAAAGACATTTATTTCCATGCAATCTGTCTTCAGGGAAGCTGACTATGAGATAGAAGATTAATCCTTTGCACTCGAAGCAATTCTACTCCAAAATCGAAACAATATTTTTATCTATAATAGCTCCACTGTAGATAGTTCATTTCTTTTCGTTCTTACGAAATTAATTACTGTGACTCGTACTTAAGATTTTAACATTTTTATTCATTTCAAAAGAGTTAAATAAGGCACACGGTAATCTATGGCGAATTAAATTCTATTCGCACAAAGATATTTATTTCAATGCAATCTGTCTTCAGGGAAGCTGACTATGCGATAGAAGCTGAAATAAGGCACATGGTAGCCTATGGCGAACGAAATTCTATTCGCATAAAGATATTTATTTCAACGCAATCTGTGTTCAGAAAAACCGACTATGAGATAGAAACTTAAATAGGGCACATGGTAGTTTATGGCGAACGAAATCCCACCGCGTAATAATGATATTTATTTCAACGCAATCTGTGTTCAGAAAAACCGACTATGAGATAGAAGCTTAAATAGGGCACATGGTAGTTTATAGCGAACGAAATTCCACCACATAAAAATGATATTTATTTCAACGCAATTTGTGTTCAGGAAATCCTTCTATCAGATAGAAGTTGAAATAAGGCACACGATATTTTATGGCGAATAAAATTGCACATCACAAAGATTATATTTATTTGAACGCAATATGTGTTTAGGAAAGCCGGCTATCAGATAGAAGTTGAAATAAGGCACACGATACTTTATGGCGAATGAAATTGCATATCACAAAGATGATATTTATTTGAACGCAATATGTGTTCAGGAAAGTCGACTATCAGATAGAAGCTGAAATAAGGCACACGGTGCTCTATGGCAAATGAAATTCCACCCCACAAAAATGACCGGACTGCGAATTTTATGCCCCCCAGCCGACGATAAAACAAGTCAAAAATTCCCACAAATCTTTCAGCTAAATTTTAATTTCCTAGCATTCGCTCTAAATCCGGCACCACCGTGTCGTTTAAGAACGATTATCATTAAATAAAAATTGCATTGAACATCGATTTATTATTGCGGAAGTTAATAAAATTATAGTATGAGGTCAGAGCTTCATTATACAGTAACTAAAAATTTTCTTTAATAACATTGATCATAATAAGTGAATAAATAAGTGAAACTAGTCTGAATTACATAAAATTGGCATTCAACGTGTTAAGTCCAAAAAGTGTATGAACGTTGGTCTCGCCTAAGTATTCTCAAGAGCACACAAAATAAATCTGGCAAAGTACAAATGATTATAAAAATCGTGAAGAGTGTCTAGTCCAATCCAAGGGTTAAAGCAGAGACACCGAGAGTCTGTGGAACCCCATTGTCTCCGTTCTACCATAAAGAATTGGTATTTTGCATAAAGATCCGCAGTCCAGACGGTAATTAATTTCTCGGGGATGGTGCTTGTCGCTGGAGCGAGCTTGCGGCTATTAGCGAGGCGCCGAGACAGGGTGTCCCCGATAAATCAGCGGGCCAATTAAGGGTCGTGATTAAAAACCGTGAACGCGATAGTCTATTTCCTCGATCCCGGTTTCTATCCCGGAGGGTCTAACCCGAGACGGTTACGGAAGTATGACTCAGAGAGACGCGAGAAGGATCGATCAGACCGCGGGACGATTGTCTTTAGGCGCCACGACGTCTAGCGTCGGCACACGCACCTTTCAGCTCGGCCACCCCACACGAACATCCCCTTAAAGAGAGAGAGAGAGAGAGAGAGAGAGAAAGAGAGAAAGAGAGAGAGAGAACACGAGCATGTCCTCCGACATATTCGCCCGGTGTGTGTCGATTTATAATTCACCCGGCGACATATTGGCGACCGTTCGCGCGGCTGCCAGGGTTCGTTGCACCTTGCGGGCCATCAGCACCGGCGCTCGATTCTCTGGAAATCGAGGATCGATACGATCGGTCGGCAACCACCCCCTGGTATGCGCGGTTTCTATCGTCGTCGATCGATTTTTTTTTCGGGGAAAATTATAGACGCGCCGAGGCGGCTACCGGCTGCTGCTACAGCGGCGTCGTTTACCTTGACTTTGCCCGATCCCTCGGATCATCAACTTTAACCGTCATTGACGGGGAAGAGAAGGCCTCGCGTCGCGACCAGGCGTGTAGAAACTCTCGAGGGCGATTAAGCCCGCACCGCTCGATCACGGTCGCGTAATGAGTACGCAAAAGCGGGGGCTCTCGTTAATTAGAAGGGTCGATGGGGGAAAAAAAGAGAATAAGCGGCGAGGCGAGATCCGTGTGTGTACTCACAGATGAACTTTGCTTTCTTCGGCTGCTTGGTCCGCGGCTTTCCTTTGCCGCTCGGCTTCTTGAAGGGCGCCTTGCCCCTTCTATCGCCCGCTTCAGAAAAAATTCAGAATCGATCAGACAGAAAGGGAGAGAGAAGGAGAAAGAGAGAGAGAGAGAGAGAGAGAGAGAGAGAATAGTATTACCGCAGGGAATACAGGGATCGTGCTTTAATTATCGGGAAATCGATGCAACCGTCTACTCGCTATCAGCCGGCTACGGTGGCCATCTTGGAGGCCGCACCCTGATCGTTTCGCGGAGGTTTTCCGTAGATCACGTGCGTGACGAACCACCCTCTCGCGCGATCCTCCGAGCCGACCAGATTTCAAGCGATTCATCACTTAAACGTCCCGGCAACACGTTTTTATCGCGTCTACTCCCGTCTCTTTCGATCAAGTCGATTCTCAGGTTTTACGATCAAGAGGAAATAAGACCGCCCCCGACTACCGACACGGCGAACGATCCGCACACATGGTGGTGGCACCGCGGAGGCACAAGTGCACCATGAGTACCGATTGGTGGACGCCGGAGAAATTGATCGAACTGCAGGTGTCTAGGATAATACGATACCAGCGTGGTATCGACCACCGTCGACTGCGCTGAAAATACGGTTGCCGTCAAGTTCGGGGTGCGTAATGCAAAGACTGCGGAACGTTACCACCAACGTAAAACGCTATGAAATAATCCTTTCTCGATTAGAAAAATTATCATTCCACATCCACGAATTTCCTCTTCTCGAGTAGAACCGAATCCGACAGGATTACAAATTTTCTTTAAACCGTAAAAATCGGAGTTCTTTAACTGGACACTTTAAAAATCGCAAGCAAAGCAATCACAGCGATTTAAATTACAGCTCGAGATTTATCGAGGAAAATTTAATCGAAAGCTGATCTAACAGGTTCGCACGAAGCGATCTACCGCGGCTCCTCCCTTTGGAAACGTGTACCCACGGTTTTTCCTGGATCGCGGTTGAAGGTCGCTCGCGGTGAACGGTTGCATCTCGTCTAGGATGAAGTGCAGGTCGTATTCGAAGGACTCACCTACGAGGCCCAAGGGTGGCTTGCAGCTATGGCAGAAGCACTGCAGCACTGAGTCGCGCACGAGACCGATCAGCATGTTTCTGGCGTGTGCGGTCGGACCGTTTCCTCTCCGTTAGTCGAAGAACACCGAAAAACCCGAAGAACCGAAAACGAAAGGAGGTTCCGCGCGAACAAGCGACCGGGACACGCGACTTGCAAAACCGGGGGGAAAAGGAACGAAAAGGAAAAAGCGGTGAGATGTC
The DNA here is from genome assembly GCA_028453745.1 of Agapostemon virescens. Lineage (NCBI taxonomy): Eukaryota > Metazoa > Arthropoda > Insecta > Hymenoptera > Halictidae > Agapostemon > Agapostemon virescens. The sequence goes on from CM052089.1 coordinate 17,012,976, forward strand.
GGGTGAGAGGACACGTCCGACTGGCGATCAGGAGGGCCGGAAGTGGCTGAACTCGTATCTGGGGCGGTGGCTGGAGGGCGACTGATCCGCACAGTGCGCCACGACGCCCGGCGTCGCTCAATATCCAACCACCGGGGCCCGACTCCATCCCCTCACCGTTTCGAGTAGCCTACCCGACGACTAGCCACCCTTCCACCTTCCTCTGCTAACCTCCAACCTCCAACCTCCACCTCGGAGCAGGTTTAACATGCCTATATCATGGACCCGGCTGCCGGTCGCTAGGCACGTGTGGAAGCCTACGCGGAGGCGTAAAATACCATCTGTCCCACCCTGAACACCCCGCCGAGCCTCTTACACTTTCGGCTCCTTTCTCTATCTACCCCCGCAATCCTCTAGCCCCCTGATCAATGGACGCCCCGCTTCTTCCGCGAAGGCCTCGCGAACTGCCGCAGAACCGAGACGATCTGGCGCCGCACACTGGGGCATTCCGTTCGAAGAAAGCCAGTTTTATAAACTTTACGTAAGACCGTTCGCGGAACACTCTTTTCGAACTTTTAAAACAGATACAGAAGTAATTGGAATAATTATTTGGTGTATGTATCGTGTCAAGAGTTTGCTATAGTCGTACGGACCTCTAAAAATGAAATGTAGTAAGCGTTAAATCTAGAATGGCGCTTAATTATTATTAGGACTTTCAATAGTTTCACTGTAACAAAATGAAGTGTAACGAACTGCTTTTACATTTTAATTTGTAACCAAATTATTAGGTAACGTTACCGAGGATGTCATATTAATTTATAATAAAAATTGTTGTGAGCGTTGCGACATCCATTAAAGAGTTTTCAATCATGGGAAATGATCCTTGAAAAATTGTGAAATACTCGCCGGTCGGTAAAGTGTTAAAAGCGAATCGGTTCGAAGAAAGCCAGTTTTATAAATTTTACGTAAGACCATTCGCAGAGTATATTTTTCAATCTTTTAAAACAGATACAGAAGTAATCGGATTAATTATCTGATATATGTAACGTGTCAAAAGTTTGCTATAGTCGTACGGACCTCTAAAAATGAAATGTAGTAATCATTAAACCTAGAATGGTGCTTAATACTTTGAATACCACGGTGGTCACCGGTAACCGGCGCCATCGCGTCGTTTAAGAATGATTGTCATTAAATCAATGGCATTCAACATCGATTTATCATTGTGAAAGTTAACCGGATTGTAATACGAGACGAGAACTTCGTTATACAGTAACTAACAATTCTTTTTAATAATATTGATCACTTCTATGAATCAAATAAATGACACTTGTCTGAAGTACAGAAAATTCCCTCGGCATTCAACGTGTTCAGATCGAATCCGTTCGAAGAAAGCCATTTTTATACATTTTATGTAAGACCTTTCGTAGAGTACTTTTGTTCGAACTATTAAAACAGATACAGAAGTAATTGGAATAATTATTTAATGAATGTAACGTGTCAAGAGTTTGGTAAAATCATATGAACCTTTAAAAATGAAATTTAGTCTTACTTAAGTGTTGGACCTCGAATGGCGCTTAAGTTCGAATCGCTCCAAAGAAAGACATTTTTATAAACTTTACGTAGAACAATTCGCAGAGCACTCTTTTCGACCTTTTAAAACAGATACAGAAGTAAGCGAACTAATTTTCTGATATATGTAACGTATCAAAAGTTTGCTAAAATCTTACAGACCTCGAGAAATGAAATGTAGTCCATCTTAAGTGTTAGACCTCGAATGGCGCCTTCAAGGCGCCGCTACAAATTGCCGCGATATCGTTTAACACTGGAACTACCGAACCAGTCAAAATGACTGATTCTTGATTTTTTCGTTTACTATTACTGAAATTATAAAAATATTTTCATGAGATAGTTTCAAATGAATTTCTTCATTGAAGCAGACATTACGATAAAAATTGTACGAAATCCGAATGGATGCAATTTTGCCATTATTACAAAACAATATACATCTATTCTAGTGTTTTAAGTAATTCTTTTGTTGTATCTCGGAAAGTTATAAACATCTGAGTGTCTCGAGCACGAGTAATGGTGATAAGTTTTACACGAATGTAATCATATTTCGTGTATAGAATTACATACTCACATGTATTGCGTTCATTTTGACCCTAACTATCGTAATCGATATTTAATAACTTCGTTTCTGGAGATTAAACTAAACCTTCAAAAGTGTGCGTTCAAAAATTTGTAAATATACCAACAAATAGTTATAGACACTAATTATATACTCTTGCCGATTAACATTGCGTTTACGCAGCACTAAAAATGGCTAATTTACATTGCTTTTAAAAATTTACAAATTCGTGTCTATCTAGATTTTCATCGAATAAACGTCGCCAGGGGGTGGAGACATCGAAGGTCCCCACCCAGATCCGACGAATCGCGCGAGAAGGGCGGGGCAGCCCGCCTCTCTGCTGGCATGCTGCCCCGCCGGAGGTTGGTCGATTGGCGGCCCATTTCCGGAAAGTTTGAAGGGTGGGGATGAGGAAATTAGGGCGTGCCGTATCACACCTCTGACCTTCCGTGTGGGACAACTTCTTTCCTCGACTGGGGCAGGGATCAAGGCTCAGATTACTTACAGTCCACATTGCCTCGGAGGAATTAGCAAATACACCCGTCCCTTTCCCCAGGAGGGCGGGGATTTGTAAGCAGGACTGCCTTCACGTAAAAAAAACAAGTCCCTTTGAATTATCAAGACTCTCGGTCTTTTCCTATGTCTCCTACGTCAACCATTGTCTCCCAAGATCCAACATTCTCAGACGGAAAAACTTGCTTCGCCGGAAAGCCCACTTTTGGCCTTTCGGAAAGCAAATGGCACTTTACCGCGATTGTTTTCTAAGAGGCGAAGCATCTCTTGGTCTACCATTGCGACCTAAATGGCTCGAACTTTGCTTTGTGCCACCGAATTGAAATGAATAATTTACCCGGGTGTCGGGGCTCTTAAGTACCCCGGCCGGGGGTTCAAGTATCTGTTCAATCTGAACCGCCCTTCGGTCTATTATATTCGAATTTCTGTTTTTAACGGGTCGAGCGTAATTGTGTACACGTTCGAGCAGCCGTTCCTAGCGAAAGGGGGCCAATTTCGAAGGCGAAAAAAGAAAAGAAGTATCGCTGATACATCCTGCCCTAGAGGGGCAGCTCGTATCTGTTCGATCGGAACTACCCTTGAGTCCACTACACCCCCACTGAATAATTGACGATATCTCCGGTCAAAGATCTGCGCGAGAAACTTCTGCCTGTCGTAGGGAATCCTCGTGGAATCTGTAACGCCACGTGTGCCGATTACATTCCAATTTAACGTTAAACCATCTGTTCGAGGACGACGTCGCTCGGTTGTACGAGAGATCAGGCTCGCGGCCAAGTGGCTGATGAATGGATTCTCTTACAAATTCCACGGTTTAACAAACGTATTTACATATGTCGTGTCGGCCGACCGAATACAGTTGTAAATGGGAGATTATTTATTGTTGCCAATTCGGATCGACTTCCAAGAAGCTGTGCAAGAAACAGCCAACACGAGTTACTACTCTGGTACAATTTAACTTCGCCTATTGATCTACGATTTGGCTGCGTGCCTTCTGCCGAGGGACCATTTATCGAGGTGTTTTCTGGGCAAGAAGAAAAAAAAAACACTGAAACCCTAATCAATTCGAAATCTTTCAACCGTTTTATACTTCTCGCGTGTAACTTCTACCATTTTCTCCTCGGCTTGTGTAAAGTTGTTCGATCTTAATACGACTTGTTGTAACTGTAGCATAATGTTAACCACTTGCCCTGGCAACTCGTTCGTAAATACGTATAATCAGGACGTGCCTGACACGTCTTTCCAGCGCAAGTGGTTAAAAATGTGAATGAGTTGGTAGAAGTTTCAAATGAAATTCAGCGATAACTGCAGCTATTTTGCAAGAGCTTGCGGAAACTTTAGATCGATAACGCAATAGAAATAGCAACTTCGTATTTAAAATATTCGGACGTGCATGTTTAAAAATAAAAGGGTCGAGAACCTGAGTAAAACGTCTTGCTTCGTCAAATAACTTTTGAGTTTGTTGGATTGCTAGTCGAAGTATTAACAAAACGAATGGATGAAATGAAAAAGGCGAAGATGCGTCTTAAATTTTGTGTTTTAAAATCGACTTAGAAAATCAGCATTCTGCATGAAGTTATCCGCAACCTGTTAAGTCTCTGGTAAGTGTCAAGCAGCGAGGATAGACTTCGGTGAAAGACTTTGAAGAGAAGACATTGAAGAAGGTGAGTCAAGGGAGAAAATGTCTTGCTTTATTAAATAATTTATAAGATTGTTGGATTGCTAGTTAAATTTTAACGGCACCAATGGACGAAATACGAAAAGGCGAAAATGCTTTTTAAATTTCGTGTTTTAAAATCGACTTAGAAAATCTGCATTCTGCATGAGGTTATTCGCAGCGTGTTAAGTCTCTGATAAGTATCAAACAGCGAGGATAGACTTCAGAGAGAAGACGTTGAAGGGGGTGAGTTAAGGGAGAGAACATTTTGCTTCGTTAAATAACTTATGAGTTTGTTGGATTGCTAGTCGAAGTATTAACAACACGAATGGATGAAATGCGAAAAGACAAAGGTGCGTCTTAAATTTCGTGTTTTAAAGTCAACTTAGAAAATCGTCCTTCCGCATTAAGTTATCCGCAGCGTAAGCCTCTGATAATTATCAAGCAGCGAAGACAGACTTCGAAGAGAAGACGTTGAAATGGGTGTGTCATGGGAGAAAACGTCTTGCTTCGTCAAATAATTTATAAGATTATTAGTTTGCTGGTCGAAGTATTAACAAAACGGATGGATGAAGGTGCGTCTTAAATTTCGTGTTTTAAAGTCGACTTAGAAAATCGTCCTTCCGCATTAAGTTATCCGCAACGTAAGTCTCTGATAAGTGTCAAGCAGTAAGGAAAGACTTCAGCGAAAGACTTCGAAGAGAAGACGTTGAAGAGGATGAGTCAAGATCGTAATATTTTATATGAAGCAATCGGGGCCTAATTATACGTTGGCAGTTCGGAAGCTACGGATGCCATCTGTCCGACCCCAGCCACCATGGAACCACTTATACTTTTGGCTCGGCTATCCTGGCCAGATCAATGGACGATATCTTCTTCGAGCGATTTTCCGTGGAGTCCCGCAGTTCGAAGACGTTCGCTGAGTCACGCGAAAGAATGGCAACGAAATCGGGGACCATCGATCGCCGTTCCGCGCGCGGAATTGAAATCGTATCTCGCTTCTCGATGACGTTTTAACTATTCGAAAACTACATATTGCGAGGGTGCTATTTACCAAAAACTATCGTCGAATTTCGACTACTTCGGCTCGGGCTGGCAGCCAACTTTTTGATCAATGGCCGTCTATCCCCGGGGAACTCCGTCGAGTTTAGCGCGACTCGCTTTTGTTCAATGTTCTTAGACGCTGGTAAAAAAAAATAAGAGAGTATGATGGAAGATTATGGTATCGGCGTGGCAGTTCGAGTCCTAACAGCACGTCCCAGCTACTCGGTGGCAGGAAGGTTGTTGCTACCGACCTTATTGATTTTCGAGTTTGCGAAGATTTTACGTAACCGTGGTCCATTTTGCGAGGCACGTCTACTGCAAACTCAACCCTCCTTCACGCTGCCGCATTTTCGGCCCGGGTCTGCTTGCGTCACCGGAAGACGCAATGTACGAAATGTTAACTTCGCAGCTGACATGCCGGAGGGATACCGAAATCCTCGAAGCATCGCATCCGCTGTGCCAATATCTGCGCTAACCACGCGTGCCTGGACCTGCTGGAGATAACAGTGTCCATATTCTGTCTTCTTTAGCGATTTTCACCTTTAACCATTTTCCAGTATCTGCCGGACGATGGACGTTCAACCTTTAACACTTTTACTGCCATGTCACCTACATATGGATGACAGAATTATTTGTCCATGTTTAAAAAGAAATTTGTACACTAATATGTTCGTTGCACTCAATTCAGTTCATATAAGCGGCATTGCACTTTTACTTACTCTAAAAGAATATAAAATTTAAATCATATTATTATTACCCTCTATATATATATATATTAATAAATTTTCACTAAAATAAAAATATTTCTTTTTCTATACTTGATTTAAAAATGTTTTACAGCTTCTCTTCGTATGAAAAATAGCTGGACCTGGTGGGAAGTAAACTTGAAATACTTCCGGACCGTTAAGGGTTAAGTTTTCAATTATTGGTGCATTAAATAAATCACTTTGATTTTGTGGAATTTTTAAGGCTGTTCGTTGGCCAGTTAAAGTGTTAATCGGGTGTCACTGATCAATTCACTCGTGTCCAGCGTTCGTTCGCTTCCGGATTCGATAAATAATTCTTTCTTGGCCGCGCGTCGTTTGGAATTAAACGGAAGAAACAGTGATTTGCGATTATGTCGATCAATGTCTTTCTTTTGCTCTCGAAATTATTATATTTCAGTAACTCTTGCTTTCAGAGTTTCATTCGTACGGTGTTCGTTGAAATTCCTGCTCATTTAACACGTTCACTGCCAAACCAGCAGCCACAAAATTTCTATAAAATCAGTAACGTGCTTTCCTATCTTCTTGCACTTTCTGTATAATCATCAACTTTGGTACAAATGAATATATTAACGTAAAAATTTATTTAGAAACCGTGCAAATAATTCCGTCACCCATACGTGGGTGACATGGCATTCAACGTGTTAAAAGCGAACTATTAATCTCGAAGAATCATATCGGTTGATGCGACGATTCTTAGAATGTTTAGATTAGAACCGATAAGTATAAAGGGTCTGAACGAAACCTCCTCCTCTCGTTTATACGGCGAGATCAATTCTAGTTCAGCTTTGTCGTTCTGCGCAACGTATTCGACAGGATACATCTTCCATATTAACACTTTACCAACCGGAAGTCTATGAATAGGTCTTTCCCTTGCCCCACAACAAAATGAAGCTTAAAAACTGCTTTTACATTGTAATTTGTAAGGAAATTATTAGACAACGTTACTTAGGAGGCCTTGTTGATTCGTAATAAAAATTGCTGTCTCGCGTTGAGGGATCTATTAAAAATTTTTCATTGATGGATTACGAGCTTAAAAAAATGTTAACTCTTTGCACTCGAAGCTGCTTTGCCTCGAAAACTTAAGCATTTCTTCTGATCTAGGATATTTTCATTCCACATAATTTATTTCACCCTACGCATATGGGATTTTTACTATTACTCGTCCTTGTAACAGTTACATTTTTCTGAATTTCTTCGATACAATCATAACGATGTAAAAATTGTTTTAAACAGTGGTGTGGTAATTTTTACTGGCGCCATAGAGTCGCCATTCGAGTGCGAAGTGTTAATAAATCTCAGTTGTGATAAAAGTTATAAAGGAGAGCGTGTATCAATTTGCTAATATTCGTAAATAACGTGATGAATAAGAAATGATTTTAGAATTGTTGGTATATCGAATTATGCAATATGCAAATGTTTCGAGATGGTATTGCTGTCGTCGGTCTCCTAATTGAAACGTAACCCGGTTAGAAAGATGAACGATCTTGCGAGTGTTTTTGCTAATTTCGGTAAAGCGCCCGAGGCGAAAACGCGTTCATATTTCCTCCGGCAGAAACGATTGCCAAATTGGTACCAAGGTCCAGACTGCATTATCGAAAATGCAGAAGAGTGGATTACCAACAAATTTCCGGGCGCCAGAATCACCCTGCATTGTCCGTGAGCGTGTTCCTCTAATTGTTTCGCGGCTCGAGCCACCCTCCGGAGGTCGGACAGGGCACAATTCAGCCATTGTCGCTCCCCGATTTCCTCCAAAATGGTTCATCAATATTTTTTCTTCCTGCCCTCGCGTCTATATTTGCTCTAGATTGCTCTCCGCCGGAAAACTCCCCTGCTCTCTCTCTCTCTCTCTCTCTCCCTCTCTTTTTCGCTAGGTTCATCCCTCGTCCTCGGATCTATGACCTCCCTCTCCCGTTCGTTTCTTTCGTCCCTTTTTTGGGCAACGGGGCGAATATTTGTACTCGCGGGGGTTTTAATATATCGTCACATAGGGTCTGGATATGGGCGATCGCACCATCTCTAGTAGTTTTGTTTGGTTTGTTTGTAACAGTGTTTCGAGAAGTTTTTCGAATCTCTTTACCCTCCTGTAAGAGATACATAGGGGATGTCTGATCCATTTGTTGTTAGTTATTAGTTGACTGCGGATTTTTGTGCATTCGTCGTGCACAAACGATCCGGTGCGTTTTAAAACTGAGGACGGATTAAAAGAATCGATGAATGTCTATATACTATTTTTAAATTGTATAGATTATCGAAGGAAAAAGAATCTCTTGCAAATGATACAGATTTTTATTACAATTATTATTTCGCATAAAAATCTGCAGCGTAAATATTGTTGTACATTATCTTTGTGAAAATGACAGTGAAAGCGTAAAAATCGTGTGATATACGATTTATTAAATTTGGAGGGATTTTCACGGTTTTTTCTTAAAGTTTTATACACTTTTACTATTAACTAAAAGGAGTTCCACTTAATTTGTGTTCCTAATTTACGTCTAAATTTCTAAACATCTCGGATTAGTTATTTAAAATTAAGGAGGGGAAATAATTATTTATTTTTCAGAATTGGTGGATCTGAATTTCCCTTGAGTGAAAAAAAAAATACCACGATAAGTATGTATCGTTTACAACCCTAAAAAATTTACTGTGAATCGGGGTGTCGAGAGATTGCAGATAAATAATTGAGGATCTCTTAATAGAAGTGAAAATGTAGTTAGTCAATAAACGTCTGTTTAAATCTTCGAATAGTTACATCAAAGCACATTAAATAATAATCAGCATAAATTTAAGTAGGGTCGCGGCAGCCTCATTAGTCCAATTAACGATTAATACACAGAGTGCAATGAAACAAGGGTAGTACAGTCGAGAACAGAAGGATTTACTTTATGCATAAACAAAAGTCACAATTCCCACTCGAGGCTTCCCTTCCGAGGACTTTCAAAAACTACCCTCCGAGAAACAATTCCATTTCACTCCTAACAAGTTACCTTGTATTTCAGAAACCCATGGAACCTAGTCCTCAGTTTCTCGAGTATCTTTGCAATCGATTCCATTCAAAGAGCTTCCCTTAGTCTTAAAATTTTTAATACATTCAAGGGACGTCCGAAAACCACCCTCTAAGAAGCGACGTACTTCACTCTTAACGAGCTATGTTGCATTTCAGAAAACTACAAAAATTAGT
>CM052089.1:17022638-17046063 GCA_028453745.1 Agapostemon virescens
AGGCTTCCCTTAATTTTAAAATTTCGAATACATTCAAGGGACTTCAGGAAACCACCCTCTAAGAATCGATACATTCCACTCTTAACGAGCTATGTTGCATTTCAGAAAACTACAAAAACTAGTCCTAAATTGTTCGACTATCTTGGCAATCGATTTCATTCAAGGCTTTCATTAAATTTAATATTTCTTACATATACCAGGTACTTCTAAAAACTACTCTGTAAGAATCGATGCATTCCGCTCTTAACAAGCCACCTTGTCTTTCATAAAACTACAAAACCTAGTCCACTTCGAATATTTCAGCGATCGATTCCACACAAGACTTCCTACAATTCTAATATTTCACATACATCCGAGGTACTTCTAAAAACCACCCTCTAAGAAACCATTCAATCCCATCCCTAACACGCGACCCTACATTTCAGGAAACTACAGGAACTGCTCCACAATTTTTCGAATAACTTCGTCAGTAATCGAGGGGAACCACTTATGAAATTAGGGGTTCCCACCCCCCGGTATCGGTCTTACAACTGTGCGTACGATGGTTCCGAAAATGGTATTTTAGGCTCCATAAATATGATCGCTAAAAATAGTTGCCGAGGCCGATTGCCCTTATCCGGTGGAACCCTTTCGACCCTGTTATTAAACGTCGACTGCTAGACGTTCACGGAAATGTCGAACGCCGCGAAATATGCACGAGCAAGCGAGAGAGAGAGAAACAGAGAGAGAGGGAAAAGAGAGAGAGAGAGGGAAGGAGACATAGCAGAGAAAGGGAGAGAGGGAATTCCGTCCCGTGTTTTCCGTTCCGCGGATCGAAGATCGCAGTGCCGGTACCGGCGTGGCGCATTACGGCCGAAGGATACCGTCCACAAAGTGAATGAATCTTCCAACGGCGGATCGATATCCGTGGAATATTTTCAGAAGCCGGCACCGACCGGGGGAAACAGGAGGCGACGTTAATAATGCATTCGCCCCCTTTTTCCACTGGTCACGAACCGCGGCAAATTGCGCAGAAATCGGAACCACGTCGCCCGTTATGGTACCCGCCGCTCGAAACCCGACCGCATTGTTTGGCAACGGTTCCGGAGAACTTTTTTCGATAGCCCTATCGCCTATCCTCGCGAGAAGGTAATTTCGCCGGCGAACAGGGATCGTCCGCCGAACTTATGGCAAGAGAATCTTCTCGAAACCCAACGCTTAGACGTTTCGCGCAAGCCAGGACTTTGATATCCGAGCCGGCTACCCCGTCCGATACAGGAAGACAAGCTTAGGCGCGATCGATGATCGAGAACCGTCGTCATTGCCGGTATATTTAACCGGGATACACAACGGAAATGTTGCGTAGTGAATTATTAAGGACACGTGGAATATGACCGGGACCACCCGGCACAGAAGGGTTTCGTGTTAGAATTTCAGCTGTAAGAACAGCACAGCTGGTTGATCATCCTCTGAATTTGCGAGTGGCGCCATGGATAGGGTCACAGTTTAGGGTGAGGCGATCCTAATTTTAATCCCTGGTCAGGGATACACCGTCGGCAGGCGACAAACAGTCTTCCAGCCGCGAGATTTCGAGATTGTGGAAATTAGTCGTCGAGCAGTTGCTAGAAAACAGAAACAGTTTCGTTGGTTTTATATGGACATTCGTCACGCGCTTCGGTAGTTACATTCATTTCAAGACCGCGGCCACGCGAATGTACAATTTTTGCAATCTTCGTCGAAGCTGAGAAGATGAAACACACCTTTTTTTTTTTAAAAAAATTCAGATAGTTATTTAATAAAATAAAGATTGTAGATTTTTGTCGCATTCAAGGCAATCTCACGAAAAATTGATCTAACGTTCGGCGAGGGCCAAAAAGACTTTCGTTGGACGATCTTCGAGCACAATCCACGCCCAAAATAGTGAAACCCCACCGTTAAAATAAAAGCTCCTTGAAAGTCATCGTCCAGTGCAGCATTCGCCGATAGAAGAAAAGAAATCAGCCGGTTGGAAGGAAAAATATTTGCGGATCTCGTTGCGGAAAGACGTTTAATGAGCTTCGCCAGCTCGTTAGATTTAATTGGATGTAAAGAAGCGTCAACGAGTACGATGCAAAAAAAGAAAAAGGAAACTAGAGAGAAATAGAAAAACTAGTGAGAGATAAAGAGAGGTGGTCTCGTTCGACCAGGTAAAAATGCATCGTTTGAAAACGTGCTTTATCGATGTATACCCTTTAAGGCGGGACGAAGAAGTTCAACCGAACGGAGGAGGGGAGGGAAGAGATGAGACAGTTTCTCTCTCCGTGGAAAAAACGGTGGCAGCGGTTCGATGGCATATCTTGCAGGCCGCTGGACAATCGGATTAACCTACGCACCTCAATGTCAACGTGCACAGTACACGTTGTTTGCTGGAAAACGAACAGGCGGTTTTTAGCGCTCCGCATACACGGTCGATTCGCGAACACAACCGGTCTCCGGGGCTGAAAGCCCGACGCATAATGGAACGACTAAGAAAAATGGCCGCGCCAATTCTGCGGCATTGTTTTCAATTTCATCGGAAAATTGTTCGTTACTCGCACTGCCCAAAAATTTTACAAAATTCTTTCCGCGTGTTTCTTGATCCTTTTGCATTTCGCAGGAGCTAATTTAGCACTGCCGAATATTTATTTTTCATAAATTTCTTTTTATACCAAAACTTAAAAATGGCCGCGCCAATTCTGCGCGGAAATTTATGTTGTTATTCGCAAAAATTTGACAACCCCAAAATTCTTTTCTCGTGTTTCTCGATCCTTTTGCATTTCTCAGAAGTTAATTTAGCACCGCCGAACATTTATTTTTCATAAATTTCTTTTTATACCAAAACTTAAATGCGTTGCGTTTCCATCTTCCGTCAAAATCGACAGGAACTCTACCTATCGACTACCAATCGACTACCTAATATTATTTAATATAATATATATAACCTAATATAATATACAGGGTTTTCCACGTAATTGTTTCAAGTCGTAACTCTTGAAATAAATAAATATGCATTTCTATTTAAAGAAATGATGCAATTGTTAATTGCACATGCACTGCTGCATCTAAAAAAAATTTAAAGGCCTACAGATGTAATACTCTTCGAACCATTTATCTTCCTCCTTTGGCATTTTTCCGTAAATGCAATAATAACGGAGTTATAATTTGAAACAATTGCGTAGACCATCCTGTATATATAATATTTATAGCCAAATATAAACATATCTACCCTACATATATATATATGATCTGATTTCGTCACAGTAATGGAAACGGCAAAGTTGTACGAGGGTTACTTGAACTTGCGAAACCGTGCAGATTCCGGTAAAGTTCAGCGCGAGCAACTATACCGTCAACAAAATTGATTTGTAAAAATAGAAGGGACATTGTGTCGTGCATGATACGATCCATATACGACCGACATGGCGGTGATCGTGTTAGTATAGTCTAACCTATGCTCGAATATGGGTGATACGACGCGGTGAAAGTTTTAAGGGATCCGAACGATGCAGAAATTGCTTCTAAGTTGTTTTCGATGAGATTTGAAAATCGTTTATGCTTCTCGTCGAATGTGGTGTCTTATTATTGGTCGATAAAATAGGCGTTTCTAGTGGCAGTATGCGACGAGGTTCTTAGTCGCGTGCTAGCGGTTGACGCCGCGTTGAATTGTGAAATAGCATTATTTATCGATACGCGACACCCATGCGGGGCCCCGTTACACCGGCCACCGGCCACGGTAATGGGAGATCGATACAATTGTTTCGCATTGCGAAATTCCCGATCGCCGCGAAACCGTGCCCGATCGACGCGAGCTTCGATCAATCAAGATGGATCAATAGCTCTGATCTGTCAGTTTTCTCGGCCACGGACGTGCCATGGGTTTATCGCGTTTCAATCGATGTCGGTAATCATTATTTCATGGTAAGCTCGTTATGCAAAGCTCAGAATGTTTATTTAGTTTCATTCTGGGATCAACAATTCATCCCCAGTAACATAATATGATTGCTTTTTGGAGTTATATGAAAAATGATGTTTAACACTAGAACTATCAGTTATTTTGACTGGTCCCTAATTTTTTCTTTCGCAATTATTGAATTTTTAAAAATATTTTAATCAGAAATTCTTTTATGTACTTCTTTAATCACGTATACTTTACAATAAGGATTGTATAAAGTTTTAATAAATGCAGTCTAGTTATTATTACAGAGCAATGTATATCGTTGGATTTATTGTTTGGTAGTTCTAGTGTTAATTTTATCAATTATAAAATTTTTAAATTTTAAGACATAAAGAGAGTGTAATAGTAAAACAGTTATTGATTAAAAATCAATATCATCAGATTGCTCTAATTTAATCTAAAAATTTTTAACTATATGAAGTACCATTTGAAATCTGAATATATTTGTAAATTTGAAAAGTATAAAGTGTCGATTTATTTTAATTGAATTTTAATTATGCAAAATGAAAGGCCGACGAAAATGATCGTTTAAATGCTCACAGTGGAAGCATAAAGGTTTAATAAGAATTATTTAAATTGTAATTAGATGGAACCTGCGATTTATTTCCGGAGGTTGAGAGCCACTGAAAGGCGTTCAAGCACTGCAGTCAAGTCAGGCTGCAGTTGCCACGGCGAAGTGCGGACTGCACTTCTCCGAGGACGCCAATGGAGGGCTCTGACCTCTTCTCGGCAACTATCTACTTTCTGCTGCCTTAGGGTGTGTTCCTACTGTCACCTAAATTGCCTTTACTAATTAAGGATCCTTTGTCGCCGGTGACTGCGCATCGGGATTGCCCAAAATCGCAATACGCGCTATCCTACTTCGTAATTCCTTTGTCCGATGCTATTTCGATACGATACCGATGTCGACTTGGTATCCTGTCGCGAACTCCGAATCAATTCTTCAAGAAAGGGGACCGTTACAAACATGGCACTGGCAAACGTCGTAGTACAAATAAATCGGTCAACGTTCACCAACAACAACAAATCAAACAAAACGGAAATCTGACGATCTAGAATCGATATTTCTCGTGATTCACGTAAACAACGATAGTCTTTTATTCACCAGAACAAATTCTATATATTGTATCATATACTATACAGTTGTTTCACCCGTTTACATAAATGCCATCACTTACGTTCATTGTTAACAGGCGATTCCGTTGCAGTAGCCATTGCAGGGTCACTGGAAGAGAATACCTTTATCTCATGAAAGCCATTCACGGATCGATTCCTATCGATTTCTATTAAACTCTGCTTATCTTAATTCTCACAGTTTACTACTCTATCTGCTCTGACAAATTTTTATCCGGACAATCGAGAGTCCGTGACATTCGGGCTTATCGAACAAAGAAACCAAACGAGAATAATATTTATCCAGCAGCTATCGAAAGGCTAACAATCTTATCGGCTAGTTAATTTAAAATAAAGCATTATCAGGTAGATAGAGTAGGCGAATGACGAATTACAATTAAATATGGCGCGTGGTTGTTGTTCTTATGTAAGGGGAGCAGCTGCAGGGAATGGGGGGGAAAAAAAAAGGGGACAGAAAACTGACGCTAACGTTTAAGCTCGACGTGCGATGACACTGTGTCACGAAGGACTGTACTGTTTGTAAGAACGGTCGTTTGCCCGGCAAACGGGAATTCACGGTGGTTGTTTTCGTTTTTCTTTCAGCCGTATAGTTAACACAAAACAGCGTTCAAGAAACTCGTTTGAACCGTGGCTTTGGGGAAAGCCAATGGCTGCGATCGACTTCTACGCATGATCACGTTCAAGAAAACATACCGCAGTCACGCCGTAAATCGAATTGCGGAAAAGACCGTTGTGTAAATGCTAAAACAGAAACCGGGTAAATCGAGGCCAACGTTCTTTGTCTGGTCTTGTCAGCGGCGGAGATTAAGAATTTCGATTCGCGGGGGACAGATGCATAAACGAGCAACCGGCACGGCGTCTCTTTGTTCGAATCGGTAGCGTCCCTATGTATTGTGCGAAACATGTCACCACCGATTCCGAGTAAATGCTCCGACTTACCTGTTTTTCACCTCGGAAGAACAAAGAAACGATGCGTTCGGGATTACACGGTGCGTGTAGATATGCTGCGGCAGGAAGGATCACGTATACACTCGACAATAATGCAAGGAGATCTGAACGGTTGCTGGACTTGCTAGCTGCTTTTATTGCGACATATAAGTATCCCTGTGTATTCCAGCGATTCACACCAGTTACCGTTTGGCTACACGCATGACGTACACAAACATATCCGCACGCTAGGGAGCTCCGCGCCCTCCGATTCGTTGACACCGTTGATCGGTGCGCCGTGATTCGTCCGTTTGAATTCGGGTGTTTGTGTTGAGCCGTAACAGGACGTGTCACGCGGATCCTTCACCACGCACTCGCAGTCCGACCTGGACACTTCGAAAATTACACATTATTGTATTATCTTGTGTCAAGAATATTTCGAATAACGTGCTTCTTTGTTTCATTGTTATTTCCGTGTGACTGTGATCGCTTTCGAAATAACATTTTATTTGCATATTTGTCATCGAGATTATTTTCTTTCTCGTTGAAATTCGAGTTAAAGACATACAACGAAGTAATACGTTATTTGAAATCGCTGTTACGTAAAATGAGTCAATATCCTTTCGATTTTTTTTTTAAATAACGGCAACCAGAATAACGGTGCGAAATTAATTAGTTCGAATTCATATTTTTTATTTTTATTTGAAATTTGTTCTGACCTGCTTGGAGCAGTGTTTCATTGTTTACAAGTATGGTGATTGTAAATAGGACGGGTTTGGAGAAGGTAGCCGTACCTTTTTCCGTTTGCTTTGTTTATCGCGCGACTATCTATTCCATCTGCGTCGCAGAAGATCGAGACGTGGACTGATGACTTCAAAAGCGGTCATTGTTATTCATGAAGGAGTTTGAAAATTGTTGCACGCGAGGTAATAAATTTGTACAGTTTTAAATTCGAAACAAACCGTTAGGATCGTTGATGTTTTCCTAGTTTGGGTAAGAGGTTATTAATGACTACGATGTATTTATTTCATGTAATTTCGTTTATTTTCTGCAATAATTGTTTATTTATTTACTGTTTACCTTCTGTTATGAAGGCGACAAGGGTTCGTATATATATATGCGCGTCTATATTTTCGAGCGCGAGACGGTCGTACCGTTTAAAAAAGATTCATTCTGGATGAATCATATGTCTCTACATCTCCAGCAACGTGCGACCAATATGTGTGGGAAGCTGTGACCGTTGTGCGACCATACGAACGTAAAAATCCGTTCCAAATATGGTCGAGTCGTTATAACTGGTTCCGATGATTTTACGAGAAGACGCCATATATTCGTTAAGGTTTTATCTAAACCTTGCGAGTTTCACTTTTAATAATTGATGTTAGAACAAGTTTTTCCGCTAAAACTCGCCGATTCCAATCAACGGTTTTAGATCTAATTAGTTCCTAATATACTGAAAGATTCATAAATAAAACAAGGAGTATTCCAATCAGTATATATTTCATATTACTAATCTTTCATAGTAAAATATATAATGTCAAAGTTGCATATAGTAATACATTCGTATCAAACTGTTCCTTACAAAATAAAACTTATCATTATTTCTTGGTTACGGCAGTATCTTTGCAATTATATATGTCACGATTAATGAAATTACCTGGTAAACATATCTTGAGCAAACGTGTGGCAGGCGTATTGTTCATAATTGTTTGAGAATGCAATCACACTGAGGTAGAACACGTTAATTATTACAAAGATATGGGAAACAGAGTAATGCATAGTTTTCACGTCACAGAATAGGGTGTTACATTTAACTGAGATAAATGTTTCTATGATATAAAAAAGGATTGTCGCTTGATCTCACTTTCACCAGTTAGCGCAAATAAAATATCTTTCTATCCCGACATCGTTGAATATTCGCAATACAAAGTCTGGTAAAACTTCTAAAAAAAAGAATGTATAATTTGTACTCATAATAAATACTCCCCAGCAGTAAAAACTGATCTATGCAACTGGGAGAAAACAAAGATCATTCATCTGATAATTGAACTTACTCGTTCGTTTGTTTACAAACAAAGTATAGTTTCGCGTAGTCAATTGTCCTAGCTATTCATATTCCCTTAACTTTCGTCGTACAAGGGGGTACCATCTCCGCTCAGGGACATACTCTGAGGACTAGAGTTCGTAAATGGAGTTCCTCTGGGAGATTTGTACGACGGTGTACGACCAGACGGTGTTCTGTTACGTGGCGTAGACCTATCATTTTGGAGTTCTTGATTTCTTGGCGTTTTTCTCGTGTCCTCGTATCTTGGAATAATTCTGAAACAAAAGAATATAACGATAAACATAATAATCTCTAGGAACACCTTAAAAGATCCTAGGTATTAATATATATATATAATAAATACATAGAATCCGCAGTCTAATCATAATGATTCGTGTCTCCACTTACGATTCTTTGGAAGTGGTTTGTTTTGCACGAGCCCAAGCTTCGGCAGCTTTCGACCAATTAGTTGCATCAAAATCGGCAGAGCTGGGTCTCTGAGATCTCGCGGGTCTATGGGAATTAGTGTTCATCGCAGGAGGGATCGGTTGCAAAAATGGTCCTTTAGCATTGCTAGGCGTCTGAGGATGGTGAGGCGTGTGATGGGGCGTATGATACGGAGTCATGAATGGTGTTTGGCCCGAAGGAGTGTACGGTGTGAACATTCCATAGTTATTGACGCTCGCGGCTCCTGGAGTATGCGGTGGGTAATGCGGGGTTTGACTTGCGACCTTAGAGAGGTTGTGCAGCATGTGATGCGGCATACTCTGAGCCACTCTATGTACAGCATCCGGATTCACTCCTGGAAAAAATAATTTTGTTAAAGTATGAAAATGATAGAATGTTTTAGTTGAATGAAAATAAATATTTACCGCTAATTGCTGGTGTACTCGTGTATGGTGTCCTAGAAGTCATAGCATGGGGTGTACCAGGCGTAATCTGGCCTGGTATAGGATCTCTAAAGTGTTCTTTGAACCAGCGAAACAAGTCGCTCACTCTGCTGAACATGTGCCCCCTGAATTTAAATCCGTCAGGTGATACAGACACATATTCATGGCGACAGCGGGTTCGTGGAAGGTATGACAGCAGGAACTTTCCAGGATAGTTCTGAAATGAATGAAGTTTAATTAGATACGCAAAATTTGAAAAGCATTAATAATGAACGTTTTAGCTGAACAAGGTAATACACCGTGTGGAGCAAATCTTACCTTCGCTGACGAAATGATGTACGGTATTCCACCAGGGTTTTGTTTTTTCTGCTCCTTTATAATTTCTTCTGCCTTATCCTTGATGCCTTCTATCGATGATTTAAAGTACTTGAAATCCAAGAGTTCAGAAGCATATGCCGCCATCGGATTAATGTGTCTTGCAATAATTTCATCTAGATCTTCAAATTCCTCGCTACCAATCCACAGACTGCGACCCAAAGAGAATGTATTTTCTTTGCCCTCTTCCCTCACATCTATGTGCTGATAAATGTTTTCTGTGACTTTCCATGTCACTGTCAAGTGATCAGATCCTTTGCTGCTTGGCCTTATTATCGCTTCGCCTTGCTTCATTGCTTGCATCAATTTTTCGGCTTCTGCAAAGCTTACATTGTGGAAGCTGGGGTGAATTATGACACGTTTCACGTAGGTTTGTCTCTGTTGCACTTTTTTAGCGTCCTCCTCAACTTTCTTGTCTTTCTCTTCTGCTTCCGCGTCGTAGTAAACGTCTTTCTGAGGCCTAGAAACAATATATATAATTTATTATTTAGGAAAATGATTGAATTTCAAAAGAAAAGTATTATTTAATGCATTACCTCCATTCATGATTTTTATCAATAAGATCGCTAGTTTTACTTGTACATTCTATACTGAATCGTTCCACCTCAATTTTTGTTACGCGGCAATGGATCACTTGGCCCACGTGCACCCTTTCTTCCGGATTGCTAACGTGTTTATCAGACAGATTCTTTATATGAACGTAACCGGATATGCCATTATCCAGCCTCAACCGTACCCCGGTTGCTTTTCCAGGGCAAGCACCTGCGTCAAAGTGGTTCCACACTTCAGAAAGTTCTGGGAAGTCATTTTTTAAACAGAATGGACACTGCCACAGGCCAGTCTCGTCGTTTCTAACTGGATTTGCCTGGTCCAACTGTTCTCCTTGCGGTTTTCTATGGCTGATTCCAACCACCGTCGCCAGAACTAATTTACCAACGAAAAATGTTTCAGGCGTTTCCCTGGTTAAGATATCAAACAACTTCTCTGCGTTTGGAGATTGATAGGGTACCCGGAGGTCTTTGTACCTAGAATTCAGTTCGGCCCTTATGTCGTAAAGAGTTATGCATTTATTTCCAAAGCCTTGTCTTTCCAATTCCTCGGCGAATGCGTCTAAATCTAGATCCTTCAATCTTTCTGGCGATTCAAGAATTTCTTCCAAGGCACCAGCAGGATTCGCGTCCTCGTCGTCGTACTCTAAAGCATCTACAGCCATTTTTCTAGCCCATTCATAAGTCTCTGGATGCACACGCGAACCATCCAAAACTTCCACGTACGCTTCGGTACTATCACCCAAGCTGTTCGTGTCTATCTTAATGAAGCCAGCGCAATTAACAAATACCTTGGGACCCATGTGACAAGCTGTTATAAGCTGTGTTCTATTCTCTAGCCTCTGATTGGTCTGTTTCAGGATCTTCATCAAAGACTGTCCCTTTCTAGGCCCTAAACCGCATACAAATTGTACTAAATTCGAGGTGTAAGGCTCCTGAACAGCTCTATTCAAATCTACTCCCACTTCGTTCACACAGTTTATAAACTCTAAATATAAATTCTCGATAAGATCCTCTTTAGGCAATTGATCTTGCAAAGGATGATACTTAAGGCACAGGATTTCTTCGTCTACAGTACACAATTGCGAGAACTCCAGCAGCGGATCCTGTAGTCTTCTAGCCAAGGATATAGCTTGCCTCAATAGATCTGGATAGTCTCTGAACTCTGCAACGCCTCTGTTGCTGTTCGAATAAACTTTACTCAATTCGTTATCGCATATCTCCACTTGGATCTGAGGGAATTGTTCTTCTTCCATTAGATTAGTGATGCATTCTTTTATGTCAGCCACTATCATTAACGCATCTCTAGATTCGCCACCTACGACCACAACGTGTGGCTTTTTCGTGGCAATGAAATTTCTAATTGCTAATAGATCAGCCTCCTTCATCATCTTCTCGTTCTCTCTAAAACTGTTCTTCCGTTTCATCAAGTGCGGCAACCTCAAGTAGTCGGTGCATTCTCCGTCCGGAGCGATTATGCAAGTGAATGCGGACTGAGACTGATCAGGTACGTACGCCAAACCCATCGCTCGTATTCCTTTGCTTGTATCCCAATCGTCGTCATCCTCCTCAGGGAATTGGTAAGTGTACGGTGCGATTTTAATCCAGTTGTACATTTTACGGCAACAGGCTTTCATAACGCATTCTTTCGCTTCTGTTAAGAGGTTGGACAGCAATTCTTTTTTCAATTGTGGAATTATAATTCGGTTCAAAGCCATCTCGACACTACCAGTTCTCAGAGCATTCCAATCCTGCACGCTCTTACTAAATTCGTCTCTATAATACAGCTGTTTGACTTCGTCGATGTAGTTGCTGCTAGTGTTCCCATCTATCACGTCGCTGAACGACAACGTAATAAGTTTATCCTCTTGTCCTATCACTACTTTTAAGAACTGATCGCCGATGAGATCTGGTACAGGCTTATCTTTGATGTACTTCAGCGTATAAAGTGGATGATTTTCGTCGATCTCTTTAATTCCTTTTTTGGTAGGTTTCACGGTTATTTTTGCTCTCTCCATGTACATCTCCCTAACACACTTACGGACTAATGGTTCATGCGCTAATTGGATCGCAACCATTAATTGTACAGCCTTGAGAATTTCGTCGTTCGTTTTAAAAACAGGGGAGCAGAATTCCTCAGCTACTGTAGCAGGCTCTGCAGGTTCTTGCTCCACTTCGTGACGCTGGTAATTATCTCTAAGATTCTCAGCGAAGTGCTCAGGAGAGAGACCGAACTTTTTGGCAAGTCCGTCTAGACCAGCCTTTCTGCAAATAGCATACGGACCCTTTCGAACAGGCTGCTTCAACGTATCTTCACCGTCTTCTTCAATTTCTTCCATCTCCGACAACACTTCCGGAGGTTCCTCTCCGTTTTCTTCGGCTTGTGCTATCTGTTGCATCCTTTTCTCCATCCTAGATTTCCGGCGTGCTTCCTTCTCCATTCTGCGCAAGCTCTGCTGCATATCAGGAAGATCTTGACTATAGTAAAGCATGAAATGCCGGTAAATATCATTGAATTCTTCAGAAGTCTGGACATTCTTAAGTCGGTCGATGTCTTCATCTTTTATTATTCGTATATTATCGGGCAACGGAGCATCAGGATTTTTCATTATTTCGTCCAATTGGTAGTTTCTCATTTTATCAAACAGTTTCAACAAGTTCTCCTTTCTTTGCCTCAATTGACACCACTTTCCATCAAATTTATATATCTTCCACAAATCATTGATATTCAGTTCTGGCAGGACATATTCTTTTCTATAAAATGAAATGAAAGGAACTTCGAAGTTCTGATTACGCATAAAGTCGAGAGATTTCTTGATCTTGGCAATAGTCTGCGGACCTTTCTTTGCTCTTTCCTTGGCTTCTTCGTTTAGGTGAGCGTCTTGCACTGAAATTGTCGGCTGACAAAACGCTTGTTTGTAGATCCAATCTGCTTCAAGCTCTAATTCATCTGAACCTTCTGTCGTAGGTGTGAGCGGAACAGTTCGTAATTGCATACGTTCGGGAATGTCTGTAGTTCGAATCTCGTTATCCACATCGGTAAAATGACCGCGTATCAGTTCACTAGGTTCATAGATTTCAAAGATACTCTTTCTTGTACTTTTCTTCTTTAAAAGCTTCTTCAATCGTCTCGGTCGATCTTCTCTTTCTTCTTGAAGGTACTCGTCATCTTCTTCTTCCTCTTCTTCTTCAAGCCCATCCTCTGCATATTTTCCAAACTCATCATAATCAAAATCAATACCAAAAATATCTTGAGCCTCTTGCAAAGCTGCATCAGAGAAAATAGGTTTCCTCTTCTTCTTCTTTTCTGTTATGGGTACTCCATCACCATCCACAATGAAATCATCTTCATCTTCACTTTCTTCTTCATCGAATGCATCCACATCTGCTCTCTGGCTGTGACTAATTTCACTCCTTTCATCATCTTCCTAAAAACAGAAATACATGCACAAAGAATAAATTTTTATTGTGAAAGATGTATTAAAAACTTACATCTCCAGAGCCTCCTTGAAACAATTCATTAGCAATTGCATCTCTTTCATCATCTCCATCTTTCTCTTGTTCACCTTCCGATTCTTCATCTTGTATTCTACGAAGACGTTTAAACCGACGTTTCTACAAAAATGAATAATGTAAGGGGCACCCGTGATCATAATATAAATTGTTCTTTTCATTATCCTTTATATACCCTTTCAACTTTAACTCCTAAATTTTCTTCTAATAGATCATAGTCTTCATCTTCTAAGCGGTCATCGAAGTCTTCATCATCACTCTTTTTACGTTTCCCAGAATCACCTGACACATCACTGTCTTCACCATCATTTTCTTCAATCGGATTATCATCAATGAGCCCATCAACTTCCCCATCTGTAAATGTAAAGAATGTGTAAAATTTAATAATAAAATCTCAGTATGAGAATTAGCACATTTTAAGTAAAATAAACTATAAATTTTGGAAAATATTCTAAAGAAATCCTGAGAAAATAATAAGACAATTTTCTTCGTGCCTTCATCATCATCTTCCTCGTCGTCACTATCATGCATAGCCTTCAGCCTCTTTAGCTTCTTTCTTTCGTTTACATTAAGCTCTTCTTCCTCCTACGATACCACAGAATTCGAGGTTATCCGAGTTCATTCAATTTTCCTATTCTTGCATTAAACATTTTGATACTTACTTCACTTTCTTCAGCTTCGGCGTCCAAGTAATCAGCCATTCTCTGTAATAAATATGCGGTGCTTTCGAAAGGAATATACAAAAACAATAATAACAAAGCGAACACGCAAATCGAACAATAATTATTTCGGGAAAGGAGATAACCGTGACATCTGCACAGCTGTTTAATACATATAAAGGCTTGCTCGCAAAAGAATATATCGAATCAGCTGACAAGGTCGTTAGCCGATTGGGCAGGTCCTTTTTTATTCTTTTTTTAGTAATGAACAATACGCAAAAAAATGATATTAATTAAGATGCGTGTGTAGTTACGAAGTTACATTTATGTGATAGACTTATGCATGTATTGCGTTCAAAGTCTGAAGCCGTATTCGTAATGAACTTACTTACGGACGCCTGCGTACTGGAAAATAGTTCTTCAAGTCTCCGCAGTTTCGTCTCTGGTGTGTTCTATGATCAAGTGGCTAACTAAATTCTTCGATAGCGTGGTAGCATTAAGTACATAAATATCACGGGGGTGAAAACGTGGTGAAATAACGCGTGAAATGATCAGGACATGAATTCAAAAATTGCCAGCTATTGAAACAGTTAGCTGACTATTCTGTGAAAATGTTAACTAAGCAGGAGTCTGGTAGTGATAGCCTGTTGGAGAAACTTTTCAAGAAAGATGAGGACAAGGTTAAGAATTGCCGGAGAATTAGCGCGGATAATATCGAAGGGCATAAATTGCGACATGATACGGACAGTTTTCCAAACGTTAATGAGAGACCGGTCGAAGATATTTCGATCGAATTCTTTTACAAGCCACACAGCATTACGTTGCTTTTAATCGCAATTGGAGCTTTAATATATTCAGCATTCACTAGGTAATTGAATATTTAATTTCTCTCATTTGAATTATGCAAATAAAAATGTGAACATCGATCGTTATTTAACACAGGGATACTACCAATGTCGAGGATAACATTTGGGCTGGCGTACTTTGCATCGTATTCTTTTTTCTCATTATATCTATACTTACATTTCCGAATGGGCCGTTTACAAGACCTCATCCTGTTGTTTGGAAACTTGTATTTGGTTGTAGCGTGCTGTACCTGATGGGACTGTTGTTTCTATTGTTCCAAAACTATGATACAGTTAGAAAGATTTTCGTATGGATAGATCCTGCCTTAGCATCGTTTCACATCAACATGGATAAGGAATACGGTGTTAATTGTTCAGACATTACATTAGAGAAGATATGGAACCACTTAGATATTTTTGCAATAGCTCATTTCTTGGGCTGGATGTTCAAAGCTATCTTAATTAGACACTTTGGTATTTTATGGGCCATCAGTGTTATGTGGGAAGTAACTGAGATAGCATTTGCCCACTTGTTACCAAACTTTGTGGAATGCTGGTGGGATGCTTTTATACTTGATGTTATAGTCTGTAATGGTTTAGGTATTTGGGTGGGTTTAAAGATATGCGCCCGCTTGGAAATACGTGAGTACAAGTGGGTAAGCATTAAAGACATCGAGAGCACCACTGGAAAGTTGAAGAGAGCCATGTTACAGTTCACTCCTGGCAGCTGGACTGCTGTTAGATGGCTAGATCCAACTTGTACATATATGCGATTTGTTGCTCTTTGTCAGTTGGTTATTTTTTGGCAGGTGTCGGAGCTCAATACGTTCTTTCTGAAGCACGTATATGAGTTCCCACCTTCTCATCCTTTTGTTGTGGTGAGATTGATACTAGTCGGAGTAATAGTTGCACCATCAGTTAGGTAGGCAAGAGTCATTACACAGAGTTAGTGTCAAGTATGCAAATACTAGTAAAATGGGCATTAAAATGACTTTTTTATCATTTTGTACATTATTTTGAATGTTATTATGTAAATTGTAGGCAATACTACATGTATGTAACAGATCCAACATGCAGTAGAGTAGGCACTCAGTGTTGGGTGTACGGTGCGATTATGGTTACAGAAGCATTACTGTGCATAAGGCATGGTGCCTCGCTATTCGAGCGCACACAAGCACTAAACATACTGTTATGGCTACTTTGCCAATCTCTAGTCTCTGTTCTCTGTGTCTATGGCTGTGTTCTTTGGCAGCAATACTTTGAGGTATGTGTTCTGCTTTTCCTTGGTTCTTTTTAGAGTGGGAACACTGTTTACGTTGTAACT
This sequence comes from Agapostemon virescens, assembly GCA_028453745.1. Lineage (NCBI taxonomy): Eukaryota > Metazoa > Arthropoda > Insecta > Hymenoptera > Halictidae > Agapostemon > Agapostemon virescens. The sequence continues at coordinate 17,038,850 of CM052089.1, forward strand.
AACTGTATGATTTATTTGCGTTTTTTTTTATGCCTTTTGCATGGCTCTCGTCTTTCCAGACTGAAAAGAAAGCTACTACAAAACAGTCAGTTACCCAGCTAGGCAACAACCATGTGGATGTAATTCATAGCACTGGTATGTGTTGATGTCTACCACAGACTTTTGAAGTGTGCATAACATTTCATGCTAAGCCGATAGTGTACTGAGCTATTGATTTATAATTAACAACTACTAAATATAAAACAAGAGTGTCACCCAAACATTCTAAAGTCTATTACATAATCGGCGTGAGCGGTATCAAAGCAGAAAGAATTGTGTCATGGATGTATTTGTTTCGTGTACTCAACATTGAAAAAGTTTTACAGATTTTCTTAATACGTGTCCGTATAGCGTTTTATTCGCAACGTTCGGTAAGAACATGATTCGTAAGTGTAATAATAAAATATCCATACAAATGTATTGCATGCATAAAAATATCTTTGAGCTCGATGTTCGTACATGTATTGTTGACAAAACACCAAATATACATAATATATAGATATATATATATATATAGAAATATATATATATGCTACAGTCACAGCTCAGTTCATCATTGGTCTAACAAAAGCTAATTATAACCTACAGTCTCAGCAATCGTGATCTGTGTTTTAGGGGGTATGGTTCTTTCTACAGAACCTGTGGATGTACTGGAAAAGAAGCAATTGTGAACAGGTTCACAACAAGAAACGAACGACTTAGGGTGAAGTGTTTACATTCACGAACATTCTAGTCGCCATTATAAGGTCAGAACGAATTACAAAAGAATATTATATATAGTCTCTCTATGCTACCGTTGTATGTGTGCTCGAGTATTCGGATGTTGCGTCTTGTTTGCCTGTGTGAATGTTGGCGAAAACGAAAACAGAAACAAATGTTGTTACCACTTAATACATCAGGCTTCCTTCTATACATAAAGTAAAGAAAAAAAAAAAAAAAAAAAAAAAACTGAAAAAAAAAAAGGAAAATTAAATCTCCGTCGCTATGACTTTGGCACTTTTTCCGGGATTTCTTCGGTTTCAAGATGCGGGAATACGTCGCAGCTGTAGCTTGGATTTAACACCGAGCCTGCTGGACAATTCCAGGCTGTGCCTACGAGTTCCTTGTTTGATGCGGACACAAAGATGCGTATGCGACTCGGTAACTGCTCGTTCTCGTGCAATGACACATACGACGACGTAAGTGGTAGCTTTGTACAGTGCATCTGTGAAGCAGATCGGGACGAAATCGAGACAACAGTTTTCTTGTACGGTAACTCTCTTAATAATTGTAGATATATAAATCGTAAATGCCATCGTTTGTAATAATAATAATACCTGAGCATATGTGAGATAGAATAATTGATCTGAGTCAAGGTCAAGCCACGGAAGATGAACTTCCTCACGAGATCTCAATCGATCCAAAGTGTCATAGGCTAATCTGAGTCCCACCGTCTCGGATAATCGTTCGTTCAGCGTCAATTGTGAAATCTGAAGAAGAGTATGCCGAGAGAGGAATACGTTTCGTTAGTCTTCACAAAGATAGTTTTTTTTTTTTTTTTAAATAGCGAGCATTTGATAGAGAAAGAGACAGGGGCGGAGGGGAATGCAAGCTGTGATCCTCACCCTGTAAGACACGGTCTGCCCAGTAGATGGCAACGTCATTGTCAAAGGGTTTTCGTAAAGGGTAGTTTCCTGGCAGTTTATGTAATTCACGAAAGTCGCGTTCGCAACGTTGCCGTCGAATATCAGATTGTTGTGTCGCGATCCGGACCGGTAGAATATACCTGATGCGCAGAGGAAAAAGTTTATTTTGACGATTAGACGTCGTCACCCTTTTACATGTTCCTTATTATAATTACCGTTTGCGTCGAAGTGATGAGCTATTTGGTGCGCTATCGTGTTGCCGATTGTCGCCAATGTGATGTAATCGAACGACGGCACATCATACTTAATGGACCAGTCGATCGCGCCGAATGGTATGACGACGAGATTCAATTCGTAAACCACAGCTCCCTCAGATTGGAACGGCGTTGAATAGTATGTCCAACTGTACAGCGAATCGCAATGGAGAAAATAATTCTGGTACGTTCGGTACGCATGTGTGAAACGAGCAGCTTACATTTGTTCAGGATCGGCCGGGTTGAAACCGAATTGCGTGTACATCCGCTTCCGGTACCTTTTCATCAACGCGATAGAGTTGTTGAAATAATTGCCGGTTAGCTGCAATCGAATTGAATTAGAAGCCAGGAAACCAGGCATGGGCACGGATTGAAAGAGTTAATTAATTAATAAGTTAATCGTTGCCCATGCCTGCCCTCCCCCTCCCCCCTCCTCACCTACCTTGTCGCCTTTCATCGAACCGTAAACTGAATCGTTAAGGTCGAAGTAAGAGATATCGGGTGTGACGACTTTCAGATTGTCTATCTTAGCGACCAATCTCTCGCGGTCCCCTTCGGTCCATTCTGACTTTTCTATTGTTAATTTCAGCGTTGTCTTTAACTCCTCGAATAACCTGTGTATCTGTTAATATTTTTGTTTTTTTACGGTACTACTTCATTAGTCTGGAAACTAGGGACGTTCAATTGTAGTTTCAAGTTGAACATCCCTGATTCAAAATGATATCGACGCACACAGGCGAACTCTTACGGTGTTATTCATGTACAGAAGCTCGTTCTTCGAGAAAGTAGAAATGTATAAATTCGATGCCTCGGGAGTTAATAAATTGGTTGCCACGCGAAGACAATAGTCTTTCGGGTCCACGTGTTTCGGTAGAACCAACTGCAACGAAAGTCGATCGTTTTAAAAAATATCAAAATTGTTTATGGAAGAACGCCGGATAAAGCGAACCTGCTGATAAAGCGTTTGCGCGTATAGTCCGAGTAAAGCGTTGTTCAATTCCATTGGGTTCTTCGACCCGAATTCCTCGAGATTCTTCAAACCTTTTGTCAGAGCATCGTAAAAGTAAACCTGTACGTATGCGCTCGGTGTGATGTGGTACTTCGTTAGCAACGTGACTAGTTGCAACCAGTTAATCTGTAACGTATGTACATGATCAGTAATGTTTGCCGGGCGGCTTGTAGTCCGACTACGTTTAATTGGCCGCTTAAAACGCCACCGCCATCTTTCCCGAAGCGTAAGCTCGTTTTAGGCGGTCAATTAACACTAGAACTACCAGTGCGATTCTGGAAATTGAGGCTTTAGTTGACTATCGTTATAATCCTTATAGTTTCGATAATTATAAATTAAAGAATTTCAGAACAGGTCATTCCGACTTCTCTGGTAGCTATGATGTTAATCTTGAATTAACAGTTTATCTGCCGGGAAAATTTTATTGATAAGATTCTCGACGACTGTACTATATCGAAAACACAAAAAAAAAAAAAAAACTTAACGATCTATGTAAATAATTATTCAGAAAGATTTTATTAGATTACGTTACTAAGCGTTCGCTGTTGCTCTACTATAAAAGAATTTATATAAGTCTTCGGCTACGGAACGTAGAACGTTTTATGAATTATTGAATAGCGGCCGGCGGTTAAACGTGCTAATTATATCCGTGGAATTTTTGTCTTACGATTTTCCAGTTCGTTTGCAATTCGTTGCTCGTAACGTAACTATACTCTTTCATTAGATACGCCTTGCGAATTCGGTCCTGGGACGGAAAATTCTGGAACAGAAGAATCTCGTGTTTACCTTGTTTATTGAGATTAGTAAAAGAGGAAATTATCGACGCGGCTCACCGCGAAGAATTTCTGCACGATTTCTATGTCGATGTTGATCACTGTGGTGTCCATGTACTGGGAGATGTTGTACTCGTTTCCCAACTCTTGGAACACTCCGAGTGCTGACAAGGCTTCCTTGATGGAACTTAGGAACTTTTTTGTATTGTTCTGTCGATAATCAGAAAGAAGACAACGTGTTTGACGGGTAATGGTTAAGCGTTTCGTAAATTGTAATCCATACGATTTAACATTGCGCCTCCTCTGCGATTAGCAGACTCTTCTAGCGATAGCGATTGCGAGGACTTCGAAAAACGAAAAAGATTTAAAAAAAGGAATAATCAAACACTCGCGTGTACATTGACAGCCTGATAGAGCATGTTCGAACCTTGTACAAGTATTTCGCTGTTCTTTTGTATCGCGTATATGTATATATAGACGCTATTTACGTTTGTACCTGTACATCCGTGCAGGGCCGAGCCGAACCGTGGCTTAAAAAGGACCACGATTTTAGGAAAGAGAGAGAGAGAGAGAGAAAGAAAGAAAGAGCTAAAATTAAGATAATTAGAGGCTTTTTTAATTTCGGTGCCTTTTCGATCTTTCGCTTTGGAGCGACGTTTCTCTCGGCTTTACATATCGACTGGCCCTGTCCGTGTATAAAATATCGTTCGAATAAACTCGAGAAGTATCCGACACTTGTCGAGTTAGAGTAACTATAAGCAGAGATGGACGGATCGTTGGAGCAACCCTTGAAACGCGATTCTCGTGGTAGCCATGTCTGATCCTTCGTCTCTAATCTTTTTCGAAAATATTTTCAAGCATTTTTCTTCGGACATCTGTGTAAATATTATTAGACCTAACGAAGTAGATTTTAAACTTAAAGTTTATCAGTTTATTTCGTTCGTTGTTTCGAAGCTGCGTTGTTGTTTAGGCCAACGAATATAATAGATTTTGTTTATAAGTGTCCGAGTTGTTGAACCTAATAAAACGATAGTTGATCCGTGAGCACATACTGTGAACCTTGGTTCCATGGCTACCGATACGTATATAAATTGATATATATGTATATCCGTACTTTGCACGATTTGTATTCTTTGTACAGTTTCTCTAGATCCACCGTCTCTTGGTCCCTCTCGAATTGACTCGCGTAACAAGGATCATCCTGGATCCCATCGACCTCGAAGGGACTCTTGTACGTCGTAGGGCCTATCTTCAGGGTGAAGAGCGACGAGTTATTCTCGTCGAGCTCCGGCGACACGTCGAACAATAACGCGCTGAGAAAAGAAAAACAGAGAAATCATTTAGACGAATGTGCGTTATTTTTGTATAGTCGTTGCTCTCCGGAAATCTCATACCTGTTATGTAACAATAGCCGTGCAACCAGCATGGTGATGTTCACGTTATTCTTATCGAACGTGTCGACAGTGTAAAACTTTCCAACACTGTCCAACGCTTCTCTTGCTGTAAACAACAACAACAGAAAAAAAAGAAAGATGTACTATTAATTATTATACAAGTAAATCTACATATGTTCAAATTAGAGGTCTGACACCTTTCCCGTACCCGCATCTATCTTCTCCTCCAGTACCAATGTCTCGTATTGTATGCAACTGTCGTAATACGTCGTGAACAGGGATGATTTCTCGTTTCGAATCTCCTCTCGCAATTGCCCTAACGAGAACACCCATGATTAATACCCAGGAACCAACAATTTTGCTGTCTAACATTCTGACTGTCCACGTAAGGGCGACAGAATTATTTATTCATATTTAAAAATAAATTTATACGTTCGTTAATATTAGTTACGCTAAATTTAATAGAGATTTGGAGAATATAAGAAACTGGAAGGACTGCTGCTGCGTTAGTTAAATCTGCAAGAAAATGGCGGTCTTTTCAGTGCCAAGACCTGCTTCAAGCAGAATTGAGATTCTATTTGTTATTTTGCCTATAAACTTTGCAGTCAAGTTTATTAATTGTTTATTAGCTATGTATCGTACATTTTAAGCTTTCGATTTTGATTGCATGGAATTTTTGAAGTTGTTGGATCGGCAGTTAAAGTGTTAAGGAAGCAAGCACACCACGTTCTGTCTCTTTAACACTAAACCTACCGAGCATTAAAATTGACTGGTGTATATTAACTTATAAAAATGCCAAGATTTAATTTATTTGGATTACTTGCGACTTTCATTAGAAAGTAGGATTGCACGAAGCAGTCTATTGAATCGATTCCTAAGAAGGCCATTTTACAACTTCGTTAATTGCAAAATAAAAATTCTGAAAAGGGTCATCCGACCCCCTATGGTAGGTTTAGTGTTAAACTCGATTTGTGCCATGCAGTCGCTTCAAGTTTAAAAATCCAGTACAGCTTTTCTTTTATTCGTTAAGAAAATAAGGAATTATGGAATTTTTGAAGTTGTCGGTTTAGCAGTTGAAATATTAAGGAAGAAGCTACGTTCTGTCTCTTCAAACTCGAAGTTCTTCGTTACCATTGCAACACATTTGTGTCATGCGAGTTTAAAAATCCATTACCGTGTTTCTTTAATCGTTAGAAGAATACATACTCATTATGCGATTGTAAGCTGCGCTCTCGGAATTTACTTCTCCGATCCGAGGATTTGCTTCGAAGCCACCACAAGCGTATTCGTAGAAGTCTTCGCAAGGATCGACCTCGTGGTTCATGTAAAACAGCATTTGGCTAGCCATGTTTTTACATTTTCCTGTGTCGCATACACTCTTTCCGTAACCGGAAATAGTGGCTTCGGTTGTACTCTGCTCCGTACTTGACGTAGAATAGGCAGTTTCGTTTTGAAGATTATCGGTTGTACTGAAAGCAGTCGTTTCCTCCTCGCTTCCGGTTGTGGACGCGGCTATGGTGTCCGCACTGATTGTAGAAAGAGTCGTTGAGAATGTTGAAGTAAAAGTATCATCTGTAGTCAAGAATAAAACTTTTGTGATATTTTCTGTAGAAATAGTAGAAGTCTCGAAAGTTGTCTCCTCGTTTTTATCAGTCGCTAATTCGATAGTAGTTGCTTCTTCATCTTTCGTCACCGAAGATGTGAATATATCATTGTTTACTAATTCCGTAGTAGTTATTGGGACTGCTGACGTCTCTTCATTATCTGTTACCGAAGATGTGAATATCTTTTCCTTATCAATTATTAATTCAGTAATAGTTGGGGACGTTGACGTTTCTTCATCTTCCGTTACCGATTCAGTAATCGCTGAAAATGTGAATACATCTTCTTTATTGTTCACTAATTCAGTAGTAGTAGTAGTAGTAGTAGGGACTTTCGATGTTTCTTCATCATCTGTTACCGAAGATGCGAATACATTTCCTTTACCATTTACTAATTCAGTAGTAGTTGGAGACGTTGACGTTTCTTCATCTCTCGTCACTGAAGATGTGAATATATCTTCTCTACCGTTTACTAATTCGGTAGTAGTAGTAGGGACTGTCGATGTTTCTTCATCATCC
>CM052089.1:17046073-17062404 GCA_028453745.1 Agapostemon virescens
GTTACCGAAGATGTGAATACATTTCCTTTACCATTTACTAATTCAGTAATAGTTGGGAGTGTCGATGTTTCTTCATCTACCCATTCAGTACTTGCAGAAGATGTGAATATATCATTCTTTACTAATTCGGTAGTAGTTGTTGGCATTGTCGACGTTTCTGCATTATTTGTTACCGAAGATGTGAATACATTTCCTTTACCATTTACTAATTCAGTAATAGTTGGGAGTGTTGATGTTTCTTCATCTTTCGTTACCCATTTAGCAGTAGTAGATCTTTCTGTGACGTTAGTAACCGATTCATTAATTATTGGGGATGTTTCTTCTCCTTTATCAGTTACAATTTTACTAGTAATCGTGGAGGACGTTGATGCTTCCGTTTTTACGGTGGTTTCTATATCTCCAAATCTGTCAACTATATGCGACTTATCAGTGGAGTTTGCAACATCTGCCACGGTCGTAGTTGTTGTTAAAGTTGTCCGTATTTTGTCTGTTTTATTCGAAACCGAGGAATCGGTAGAATAGTGCGATGATTTCGTTGTGCTTGTCGTCCCACTTGGGTGATTTTCAAAATGACCATGATAGCCCTGTTCGTGTGTGCATTTAATTATATTAAAGCGTCTTTTAATACTTTTAATGCTTTTAATATTTTAATCGAGTACAATGAAAAGCTTTTATTTAGTTTTAATTCTCGTCCACTTGGCAAATGAAATTTAATTTATAAAAAGCTTACCTTAACGAATTTTGAATCTTCATCTTCATTGTAATTGTTGCCTTTTCTTACTAGCAGACCGATGACGATGAGTATGATACACAAGAATAAGAATATCACTAACGACAGGACGCAACTTCTGTAGGACTGATCTTGTTGAACTGCTTTGCCTTCCTCTGTGCTGGCGACTTCGTAGAATCCTCGCGTTGTCATTTTTTAAAGTATATTAAAAAAAGTATTTTTCACGTTTCTTCGCGTAAATTATAAAAGCGCAACTGTCAGTACGAGTGCATAGGACTACCGTACAGTTTCGACTATAATAGAGATTCAAATAAGTTAGAAAGGAGGTGGTGATAGCGGTTCAACTAACCACTTCCTTCTCATTTATCTTATAATTAGGATACCACACCCCTTAAGTACGATATCGCTGTGTTTTGATACCGTACTAGGAAGTAGCGGAGTAGTCGGCTTAACTAACACATTACGGAAGTCCTACAGGTACTAGGAATTGGTATGTGAATTAAAATTCAATGCTTATATTGATACAAACACCATTTCTTTTACATACAACCATAAATTCCAAACGACCTAAGGAAGGCGACATTAAAAATACTTAAGATAGATATAAGTTACTTATATTAATATATTTTATAATACAATTATCACAGATATGTAAACTACAAAATATTATATGCTATTATAAAATGCAACTTGCAGTTTGCCAATGATCCCATTGCACGTACTATGACAACTTATCTACAATCTAGACTATTGTTATAATTTAAATACAATTAAAAAATATATTTAAAAACTCTATTCGCCTATCTGTTGTACCGAATATGTATCAATGTTGTATTTGATTTCATTGTCCGCTGCATCAGATCTCATGAATGCCTCGATCGCCGAACCGATATCTCTCAATACAGAATTACTCTCTACTTTTTTGGTACATGCTTCGTCTTTGTAGTCTTCAGACTTTATCGTTTCGGAGGTAATCTAAACGTACATACGTAAAGAATAAATTAATAAAATCTTATTGAAGATTATTTGATTCAACGAGCGGAAATTTCGTACCATTATTTTTCTTTGTATATCGTCAGCCTTAAATTTCTCGAATTTCTCTTTGTCAGCGAGTCCAATTGCAGTCTTTGATGATATTTGCCTCTTTGGAGTAGGTTTCCTTGGTTTGAATGATCCAGAAGCTTTCTTAGGTAATTGTGAACTCGTGTGCTTCTTGGATTCACTCGACTGATCGCAACTGTGAGTCAGTAATTGCTCTTTAGTTTTAAATGCCTGCAAATCAAATTCACAATTTAACAAACTTGTCCATCATTAAATATTATATTGTCCATCGTAAATATTCCAACGAGATACTCACGTGCGAACAAATTTCGCATTTTAAACTATGCTTGTTCATCTCGTGGTGTTTGAGAGCTTGAGCCCGATGGAAATTGCGATTACAGTGACTACAGCTAAATCTTTTGATATTGCTATGCGTCAATAAGTGGCGCTTCAATTTGTCTGGTCGCGAAAATTCGCTCATACAACCTAAGTACCCTCTGAATGGGCATTTTAACCTCTTGGTGAGATCATGGATCAGCATATGACGACCCAGACGATCCTTTCGTTTGAATCTGGCTGGACAATGCTGTGTAAAAAAAAGAAGAAATTATCCACCTACAATCTTATTGTTATTAAAAGTATGCAGGAACCTATCCCGAATCAACATTTTAGAGTTCTTGCACACCTCTAATCATTATAGTTTCTATAAAGATAGACTTGTGATTATATGGGAACTTACTGTACACAAGAACGGTGTCTCCTCGCTATGTATTAACTTATGATTGGCTAAGTATTGCTCAGTTTTAAAGGCCTTTCCGCAATCCTCGCAGGCGAACCGTGCGGACGAAGCGTGCGTTTTCAGGTGACGCCGCAGAAATCGTTCGATCAAGAAACTTTTACCGCAGTGTAGACAAGCATAATTGTGCGTTGTGGTTTCCGTGTGATGCTGCAGAGCCTCCAGATTCGAGAATGAGGACTTGCAGACAGAGCAGCAGTAATACTTCTCTGTCGTCTTCTGCTTTTGGACGGAATGGGCATACTGATGAAGCCCAAGATCAGAGAGAGTGTTGAACACCTCGCCGCAGACGTGGCAACGATATTCTGATCTCTTATGACTACGCGTATGCTCCAGGAAATCTTCCAATTCGGAGAACATCATGCTACAACTACTCTGCACGCATTTGTACACTTTCAGTGCTAAATGAGAGACTATAAGGTGGCCCTTTAGAGCTTTGTACGAATCGAATATTTCTTTACAAAACTGACAGTGATAGGTACGATCTATGCTTCCATCTGGTGGTGCCTAACAATAGTTATAGACTAATAAGAAAGAAAAAAAAGATACGTGTAACGTGTAGATGCTTAAATTCGGCTACCGAGTTGACAATACCTCAGGGGGTAAGGAGTGTATAGCAGTGCCAGGCCACACTTTGTGGGATGACATGTGTTTCTTCACATTGGATTTTTGTGCGAACGCACGTCCGCATACAACGCATTGATATGGTTTCTCCCCTGTGTGAGAACGTTCGTGTTGCTGCCAATAAAATTTTTTTGCAAACTGCTTGTTACAGTAACTACACTTGTACTGCAACAAAATGTTTTAATGAAAAGAAAATGAGTGGCTGTCCAACATTAAGGGCATCTTACAAATCTACTGGAGAACATACTTTCAAATTTTGCGTTTGATTATTATAGTATTCTAATTCTGATGATGGTGTATCGCTAGCTACCGATAAATCGACTGTCTCTAAAGGATCGGTAGCTGGATCCTGAGAGATATCACTTGATAAAACTTGAGGTACTTCGTTCGAATCATCTTTCATAGGCTCATTGTCTGTTGGAATAGTTGAGTTTGCAAAAGTATCCAAACTTTCCGAACTCAATATAATTGGAACACTAAATGTGGAATCTGTCGTGAAGTAACTAGCACCCTCTTGGTCCATGCTGGAAATTATAGAATGTATACATTGTATAATTCTATTCTACGTGAATTGACGAATCATTCGTAGCTAACCTAAAAAGCATGTCTGATTCTTCGAGTATGATCGGCTCGCTAAGTTGATCATTTTGAACAAACGTTTCTTGTGGATTGTATTGTGATGTGTCTTGGTCATTGTTTTCCGGATGAACAGTCTGATTTTCATCGTTTACCAAAAACTGGCTCAAATCTATAGTTTCCTCTTGCGTTTTCTGATGAGTCCTCTTGTGCAATACAAACATGTGCAGGGATGTGAACTGACTTTTGCATTTTCCACATTGAAAGATATCTTCGTCGTCCTGATCGATCGCTGTGGAAAAATTTCAATGAGATCACGTTACGAATGCACTGTAGAAAAACTGCGATGAGGTAATAAATCCTTCGTTAATAGGTTATCAAAACTGCTCGAAAAAAAATCTACCTGACTGTTCCATCTCAGTTATTAGAGTCTGAGACTCCAATAACGATTGTACAGAAGGACTGTCCAGCGACACGCCTGCGAAACACGAAAGAACAACAAAATTAAGGAGTGCGGGTGCTATCTTAATTTTCACTCAGAAAGAAAGATAAATAGGATACTTGTTGGTTAACCCCACCTATTTCTACGATAGACAAGTATTACCTGTTAGAGCGTCGAAAATCGATTGCGCCATGGTATTCGATGATTTTAACGACTCATTTTAAACGAAATCAACGATCAGACCTCTCACGAGTTGTTCAACGGGAAGAAAACGAGGAAATACCAAGTCGAAAACATACCGAGAATTTCTACGCCCTGGCAGCGTTGTTGCTGACCAGACCAGCGAATGATAATCGATATGTCGACTGCTGAGAACGATTCTAACCTAAGATTGGAACCAGTTGCACCGCAGCGCCATCACCGAGCAACTCGGTTAAATAGGGTATGTTAAAGACGCAGTTTATAAATACGTTGCGTATATCAAATAGTGTATATATATTTCTAAACGTTTTTCTTAGTGAATAATTATAAAAATGGCAGCAGTGTTGCGTGTGAAACGTCGACACGATGACGAGCCGTTAAGTGCATTGTTGATTGCGTGTAAACGTATGAAAACATCAGAAAATGATGAAGCCGAAGGAGCAACAATCACCGATGATCCCCTAACCACAGTTGTTCAATTCGCGGGAACCGTCAACAATCGGGTAATTCTTTAAAATAATTCATTAATATTCTTACGATATATTTAAAACTATACAAAATTTTGTATTTCGAATTTGTGTATATAGGAGAAAGCTGCTGTCGAAAATTTAATTCAAACATTACGCAAAGACGAGTTGAAAGAAACTTTTAAAAAACATTCAGTGGATATCTTAAATAAAGCTCGAGAAAAAACGAGACAAGCGTCGGCGGAGAGTCGTTATAAAGTAGTTAATTATTTTCGGTCTTTGAACAGTGATGTACTTAAAGACAGCGAAAACGAGGTGACTGTGATAGATGTAGAGGATTCAGTTTCATGCGCCACTGGAAAACAGCAAGCTATAGAGAAGGTAGACGTTAATTGATTGATTTACGTTTAATTATTTTAATTAATTCTTATCCGATATTAACATTGTGCTTCAGGATGAAAAATATGTTTATGATTTATACTATGGACAAACAGAGGATCAAGTATACTTAGACGACGACGTGTTTATACATCCATTTCATCAGGAACTGGTGTTCGATAATTATAGGGATCCTTATCCTGAGGCTGAATGCGAATCAGAAGACTCAAACTCTGAGTCAAACTGGAGGAATGATTATCCTGACTCCGATCATTCTGAAAGCGATGAAAATGATATAAGGAATGCTGTTAGGAATATGGTGCCAGAGGATGTTTCCAATTTGTCCAGTGAAGATGATTTTGTTTATGGTGTCAATGAGGCAGACTTAGAAAAATACGGTTACATATATGCAATGTACAAAGCAAAAATAAAAAAAGAATTAGGTAGTTCCAATAGTAGCGATAATAGTGAAGTATCAGAGTATAGTTCCAGTACTAGTGATAATTGTGAAATGTGCGACTATGATGAGTCGCATGATGTATAGATTAAATATTTATATTTACTTTGTATCTACATAAATAGCAAAGCTTTCATTTCAGTGTAAGTAAGTAAGTTGATCTGTAATTAAAGTCATCCTCGAAATAGAATATGTTCAATTTGAAATTATGTTTCCTATTGCATAGAATAAGGGTCACAAAGATCTCAGAATTTTATTTAGTAACATTCGTCTATTAAAATAAAAATAATAAAAATAACCAGTCATCAGTGTGAGACAAAGGAGGGTGTGTATAGGTGTTTAGAAAACGAATCGTGCTTTTCTTTCCTTTGTTCGACGATATACGGTATATAATAGTACACCAAGAATTTATAACGTGTAACAAATCGAGTTGGAAGTACCGGATAGAGATTTACACGAGTGTAGTACGGCTGAATGAAAGGATAGGTTCTTCGTGATGCGTTATCAAATCATTTGTATTTATTTTTAAATGGAATATCGTGAGTCCCGCGTTTCTGGAGACAGAGCGATCGGCGAGAATACAGGGGACCGGTGAATAACATAACAGTTATTTTTATAAAAGTATCCGCGAACGGTATACGCGTTCATCTGGCTACGCTAGTCGTCGAAATACGAGAAACAATTTTACATGTAACTGAGATTTTTGGAGATGTCGTCGTGGCTTGACAACAACGACGACGACGCTCGCATCAATGTCTTCTTCTTCTTCTTCTTCTACATCTTCATCATTTTTGTTTCCATTTTTCGATCATCGTCGTGTGGTCTCGCGCGAGGAAGAAACATCGATGCCATCAACGAACTCGTTTATATATGATATGAATAGTACGCTGCGTATACGTGTAACACTGGCCTTAATTCTAATTTTTACATTTACGCGCTCGGCAACGAGTCGTGTCTGCTTGTTCACCACAAGTAAGTGCACGCGATGCATCGTTCTTTTTTTTTTGATTGTGTTTGCAGAAAAGCAAATGCGTTGGCAGAAAGAATCCAATTGTACAGCGAATCCCGAATCTTCCGCGGTTGAGATTATTGTATTTTTCATTCCTCGAATCGATTATGGCAGTCTATGGATACATTTTCGTCAACGTACTTACTCCCCTTCGGTGTTGTGTATTATATGTATGTGTGTGAGAGCGCGATTCACAGAGGACATTTAAGTCGCTTTTATCCGTATTTATAGATTTATATATATATATATATAATATATATATATCTATATATATTAAATGTCATATTGCAACTTAGCGTTTTCACAAGCTTGAGATTGGTATCATTCGGGATAATAACTATCGATCCGGTAATACTCTACTCATCTACTGTACAACATTTTACACTCATCTTTATTATCCATAATTCCCTAGTTATGTCGATTAATTAGTTACAGCTACGAGATTATTGAAGAGTCATGAGATTGCACACCTTTGTCACAGCCGGCCGTGGAGTTCAAGGCCGATTGCATACCACGCGGAATCGCACACAGGTCGTTATCTAATTCACGGCAGTCTCTCACTGTTTTTTGGTATACCTCGAATTATCCATCGTTCTCAAATTCTTGCTCTCGTTTCCAGTCGTGCTCCAAAGCGTACTACCAAAACAAAACAAAACCACGACACCACGACCGGCTGACTGAAGCTGCCAAGGATCTCGCCTGATCCTTTCGCAGCCTCGTGTCCACGCACGCGCGTATGTACACGTCGGATGAATCAACTTATAAGTACAAACAATTCCCTGGATCAACAGAAATCACACAACGGTAGTCAACTAAAACAGGATAGTCGATAATTCTATAATATATATATATATATATATATATTTATATATATATACGAACTGGCAACAATTAACAGTCCCGACAGGCAGTCCCCACGGACGCCTTGGATCACGAGAGTCCTTAAAGTACGGATGCTTCAGTCCTGCCACTCGGCGGTGGCGTGGCGTGGCTGCTCGAGTTGTTGTTGTTATTGTTGTTGTTGTTGTTGTTGCTCGCCTCGCCGGCGTGACTCGAGCAGTAGAACTTCTTGTGCGCTATGAACGTGCTCAGATAGTTGAAGCTGATGTCGCAAGACCGACAGTAACGCGGCCCGCTCTTGTTGGGGTCCAGACTTTCCTCTGGAGGCGGCGTGTCCTCCCGTTCTTGCTTCACTTTGTTCGTCACCGTTGGAGGAGGTGGCGGCGGCGGAGGTTGAGGACTCTTCCGGACCTCTGTCTTCCCGTTCACCTGCACCTCCGGAGGAATTTCTTCGGGGGTTGTGGCTGGAGCCGGCTCTGGATTCGGCAGGACCGTTTCGTCGTCCAACACGCACGTTATGTAGTTTTCTTCCTGATAAAGCAACTTTACATTAGACAAAGGTCTACGGTTTCGTCAGGACGGATCTACAAGAGAGGATCCTCAATGTGGAGCTTACTTAACAATCGGAAGGCTTCTTGTCATAGTAACGATAGCAATCTTTGATTCCGCCTAGGCTAATTTCTAAATTTTAAATATCAATTATTTGAAAAGTGTGTATTTAATTTTAGTTTATCCAGATCCATTGGTCCTCTTATCCACTTTCAATTGAAATTGACCACCAGGAGCTGAACAGCTAGGCGATACCTTCAAAGTACAGGGTCAAAGTGGACCCTGGGTCTTGTTATTCAAATATTAAGCAATTTGTTTGCTTGTTGAACTTTTGCGAGATAGTTTAACTCTTAAATATTTGAGTGTTCGCTCACAAACTGTAGGAGAAAGCTACTTCTTCCAATTAGAACTATGGTCGAGGATCTTCTCTTGTCAGTTTAGTATTCAAGGTGGTAGCTCTCTTACTTGTAGGTCGGTTCCTCGCTTCTCGAAGTGCATTTTGATATGCGTCCTCATGCCGCGCAACGTGTTACCCTTGTAACGACAAATTGTGCATCTGAAAGCCTTCACACCCTGATGAGCATCCATGTGACGTTGCGCAGCCCCTGCTGTGGGACTCACAGCACCGCACACAGGACATTTCCAACCACTGGTCGTCCCGCTGGTACACGTGTGAGTGGAGCCAGACTCGATTATGGCCTACGCAAAGACAAACTTTTAGTAGAAGCACGCTGGTCTCTTAAATCCAATTATATTCTGTTATCAGAGGTCAATCGTTCACGGATAAAATTAAACAAATGCGCTTAAACGATCATTATTCGAGGACTATAAACTTTATAAATTTTCTCCATTGAATTGTTTCAATATTTAACGCGTGAACTCTTTGAAACATGGTGGGTATTAACCCTTAGCGCTCCAATGGCGTCTCCGAGGCTACATTAAAAATTCCCTTACTATTATTTAACCCCTTAGTCTACGACTTAGTTAACAATAACAATAAAAAACAAATTTGTAGTTACCACATGCCTAGCTATTCTCCAATGATTGTATATGATCAACAATTAAATAAAATGTTACTTCCGTTTAAAGAAAATTAAGGAAATACTTGTTGTTGTAGGGCAAGGGGTTAAAACAGCTTTTGCATCGCTGTGTTTGTATTTAAGAAGTCGATAAGAATTGAAACGTTGCAGGTACGACTAATAGTAATATTCTTTCTATTCACGAAAGGAAATGAAGCATGTTCGATGGAACTGTTTTAGATCAAAAGAATATTTCGAATCTGGAATTAAAATTGCTCGGAGTGCTAAGGGATGAAAGTGTACCCCTTTTTAACACGCCAAAGTATAGATATTTTTTTACCAACCCCTTTAAAATTTTGCA
This sequence comes from Agapostemon virescens, assembly GCA_028453745.1. Lineage (NCBI taxonomy): Eukaryota > Metazoa > Arthropoda > Insecta > Hymenoptera > Halictidae > Agapostemon > Agapostemon virescens. The sequence goes on from CM052089.1 coordinate 17,055,564, forward strand.
ATCGTTACGAACAATTTTATTTTCTACAGTTCCGTGCTTTTAAGGATTGAGGGGTGAACAGAATACGTCTAGCTAATAACCTTGCACTTGGTGCATCTCGAGTGATGTTCCTGCGGCTCGGGCCTCTTGGGACAGTAGAACGCCTGATGGGCCACCAAATTGTCCATGGATGCGAACTTAATACCGCAAGCAGCGCATATCAACTGCACCAGAGGTGGCGAGGGTGTGCCAGGCGGTGGTGGACTGTTGCTAACGGTGGTTTCCCTTGCTTGGCAATAATGCTTCTTATGTGCAACGAAGTTCTCGTGACGGCAGAAGACGATATTGCACTCTTTGCACCTGCAGACGAAATTTCGACCAGTTAGAGGAACATTTGGCATTGTTGTCCTCGCGATTTGGAAGCATTCCCACTCACCTCGAGACACCCTGTTTGACAAGGACCCCGGGAACGGGTGGTGGAGGTAGCTCCGCTAGTCTCAGAGCAAGCTCTGTCGACGGGGGTGGAGGGACAGTGCCGACGGTTGTCGGAGCTGAAACGATAGACCTGGCTCTAGGACTGCCGCTTCCTCTGGATCTGGGACTGCCGGGTGGCGGAGGCAGGGAAGAGGGTGCAGGCGATACCCTGTTCTCTTTCTCGTCCTGATGGGCCGGGGACTTCCGGACACTTAGGTCCAGTGGAACGGAGCCAGGAGGCGACGTAGACGACGCCACGACCGATGCTGGCGTTGTTGGCTTGTTTGCTGCTCGGAGGACAGGCGGAGGTTCGACTACGGTGTTTGGAGCTGTCGTGGCGAGACCTCTCGTCATTGGCTGGAGGTGACCTGTGTACGGAAAAAGATATCTTGTATTCTGGTTCGCTTTTCATCGAGGGAGGAGCTCGGTTTAGAACAAGCCTTGATTGTTAATCAAGATGCTACAGTAACGCCCTTCACTTCTGACAAGATCATACAAATCTGATAAAGAGCTCAACAGTTCAACCGTACTGCGAACAAAATATGGATTCAAGAATAGCCCAAAGTCGTACGTGAAGAACCCAGGAATCAGATGTGGTTGTACCACCGGTGGTACATTCTTGTCTGTCTAATGAGACGGGATGTCCCACCGGTGGTACATGGGCCTGATAAGAGAAAATACAAGAAAACAACACCCCGCCTGACGGTGGGGATATTGAATTCAGGCCCCGTCGCGAACGTGTTAACACTTTATCGACCGGCGATTATTTCAGAATTTTTGTAAGGCCTATGATCCATGACTGAAAACTTTTTAATGGGTCTCTCAACGTTGACAGCAATTTTTATTGCGGATCAGCAATGCATCCCCAATAATATTGTCTAATAATGTTAGAAATTTGTCTTACAAATTCGAATGTAAAAATAGAATTTGAAACTTCTTTTTGATACAGCGTGAATATTGAAAAGTCTATTAATAGGCTTCCGGTCGATGAAGTGTTAAAGGGTTGCTTCTCAACCCTGCCGTTACGGCAGTCGGAGTAACGCGCTGCAAAACCGTGCACATTGCAAGTGAGTAGTCTTCGGTGTTCGCAGTTACACCTTGGAATTCTCTTGTATCTACACTTTTGTTCACGTAACGACTGGTTCGTCTTAACACTTTATCGACCGGCGATTATTTCAGAATTTTTGTAAGGCCCATGATCCATGACTGAAAACTTTTTAATGGGTCTTTCAACGTTGACAGCAATTTTTATTGCGGATCAACAATGCATCCCTAATAATATTGTCTAATAATGTTGTTACAAATTGGAATATAAGAATAGAATTTTAAGCTTCATTTTGATACAGCGCGAATATTCAAAAGCCTGTTAACACTTTACCGACCGGCGAGTATTTCAGAATTTTTCCACAGTCCATGATTAAAAACTTTTCAACCGAACCTTCAACGCTGACAAGAATTTTTATTAAGAATCCTCAAGGCATCTTCCGTAACGTTAGCTAACAATTTCGTTACAAACTACAATGTAAAAGTACTTTTTTTAAACTTCATTCTGTTAAGTACAATTATTGAAAGTCCTATTAATAGGCTTCCGGTCGGTAAAGTGTTAACCCTTTGCACTCTTAATGGCGCCTGTAAGGCGACAGTAAAATCTGCCATACTATTATTTAAACAACTCTTACATCGCTAAGTTTGCAGTTGAGAAAACGATAAAAATGTGAAAGTTCCAAGTACGAGTCATAGTAATTAATTTCGTATAAACGAAAGGAAATGATCTACAATGGAGCTATTATAGATAAAAATATTTTTTCGATTTTGGAGTAGAATTGCTTCGAGTGCAAAGGGTTAATAGGCTTCCGGTCGATAAAGTGGTATTATACGAGAAACATGATTTTTGTTTAGCAACGAGAGTCGGCGCGGATCGTCGCATAGGACGTCGACTATAGTCGCTAACGGAAGGGTTGATCGAACTGAGAAAACCCGGGGCTTGAAAACTGGAAAACTCTTCGAACGAAGCGAATGTAGAACGAACCATTTGGCAGGAGGAAGCACGCGGTGTCGGGAGCAGGAAGAGTCGGCGCGGCCAGCACACTAGCTCCACGGAAAAGCGAGTAGGGTACGATGAGAATAGGGTTGGTGGGCAGTGCGAGGCATGGTTGCGGCGGCGGAGAGTCCCCAGGACTCGCGCTCGTCGGCGGCGACGCCTTCACCGACGAGGAAGCTGCGCTGGCCGGCGGCGTGTCCTTCACCACGTGCCTGGTACTGCAGTAGTGAGTCTTGTGGGCTCTGTAGGTCTTCAACGAGCTGAACTTGATGTCGCAGTTTCGACAGTATCTCTCCGCTTCTTCGTTCAACGAGCCGTTCGAAGGCGTCGCGGCGCCGCCGGTCGCCGGCGTCGCTGCGACAGCCGGGGCTGGCGGTATCGTCGGCGGCGCCGGGGATGCAGCGTGCATCCTCATGTGTCTGTTCAATGACACCTTCTTGTCCGCGCTGTACGAGCAATGCGGGCACGCGTACGCCTTCCTCACTTCGAATTTGTTCGACTTCTCCTCGTCCTCGTCGTTCGTGGTCTCCTCTTCGAGCCGAGGACGATGCGCGCAGTAGAACGTGCGGTGAGCCTCGAGGGTGCTCGCCGAGCTGAAGCGGATGCCGCAAGGCGGACAGATCAGAAGCGTGGGCCTTGCCGGCTCCACCGTGATTGTCTCCTTGCCGTCCGTTGGCAGCACGAACAGCCGACCCGATGCGATTGCTGAAATTATTAAGGAAATCGTTTTTAACGAGCGAACACTTGCTCTGGATAATTTTAACCCTTTGCACTCGAAGCTGTGTTAAATGTAAAACCATTTCTGCTGACCTAGGATGCTATTCCTCCTACATGATTCATTTTGTCTTATGCGTATGAGGTGTTTTATTGTTACTCATTATTATTAATATTATATTTTCATCAATTTCTTAGATACAAATATGTGGAAATTAAAACTGTTTTTAATTATGGCGTGGCGATTTTTCATAGTGTCTCAGAGTCGCCATTCGAGTGCAAAGGGTTAACACGTCGAATGCCACCGTTACATCGTTTAACACTTTAACTGCCCAACCAACCACTTCGAAAATCAGACGAACTCAAAGTAATTTATTTGATGAAACAACAATTTAAAACTTAAAATGTGTGACAGAAAGTTCTCCTTTCACCTTCTTCTATTCTTCAGATCTTAACTAAATTTAGTGCAACGAACATATTCATGTACAAATTTATTTTTAAACATGGACAAACAATTCTGTCACCCATATATGGGTGACGTGGCAGTCAAAGTGTTAAGAACGGTTATCAATAAATTAACAGCATTGAACATTAACGCAGTACAGAAATAAAAATGTTTTGGAAAATGTCTTTTCTACTTTCCCACGTAATTTCTACTAATTAGAATCATTTCAAAATTATGTTTGCATATCATTTGGTAAATCAATGCTGCTAGTTGCTCCAGAAAAGTCAAGTCGTTTGGTTCAATATTGAAAAAGTTATTTAGGTTTGAAGAGTGTCCGAATACTTTCGTGCTCTACTGTATATGCTAAGATTTATTTTGAAAAGAGTTTTCTATTATAACGTCCCCGTCGATATTTGACAGAGAAATTAGCAGTCCAGTTAGAACCACCCTTCTGGCTGGCCTCTAAAAAATACGATTGGACATTGGCCGACTGTGCGGCGAGTTGGAGATGGTTATCGCGCTAACTAAGATTGCCTATCGTGCTATCAAGAGGGGTCGATGTACAATTACCATTTTGCAAGCCAGCAGGCAAAGGCGGAACAGGGTTTGGCGGCGAGGTATTTTCCGGTTTGACGGTGAGCGCGGCCACGGCGGCAGGTCGAAGGGCGGGATCCGTCGCCAGACTAGCATTGAGTCTCAGTCTTGGTGCTGCTTCGTCATCGAGCTTCAGTTTCTTCTCTGAAGGTGGATCGTCGGCGTTCGACCGCCTCGAGGAGTCCTCGGAGTTTCTCCTGCAGACGGAATCTCGCCTTCGGATCGAGGAGGACGAGGATGACGAGGACCTCGGCTGGCAGTCCTCCTCCTTGACCACGGGCATCGCATCCTCGTCCGCGTCTTTGGGACTCGACTCTCGGATTTGATTGGGCTTCGAGGTAGCATGTCGATCTCTCAGGCTCCTGGTAACCTGACGACAACAAAACGCAACGGATTAACAATCGATCAGCGGTTGTATCGCAACCTTGGAAAACTACTCAGAGAGCCTAAAGATGTTTCTTCGGCAACGGTTCGCTTACCTCGATATCTTCGGTAAGACTAGCCAGCCGTTTTCGAGCGTCTTCGGAGAGCACGCTGAGCCTCAATCTGATATCGTCCGCGGTCGAATTCGCGATCGAGACCGAGGAAGGGGGATTCAGTCTGGGCGGAGGAGGAAGGCTCGATTCCTCCTCGACGACCGGAGCGACCGGGCTGGAAACCGCTGACCCACCGCCGTCCACGCCACTGCTCACCGATGGTGTCTTCTCGGAGTCGCTCCATTCCTCATCCTCCCCTGGAAAAAAAGAAAGCAAACGGGAATCAGTTAGCAGGTCGAACGAATCCTTCTCGGGATCCCGCGGAACCGAGCAGATCAACAATTTCCAATCAACAATTTCCAATTAACAATTCCCGAAGACAGAATAAAAATTACAGTAGCCGTTTCGAATGTTCCTCGTAGATTTCTTCACCGATCCCCACCGACGATCCAAGGACTCTCGCGATACGACCATGGCGGATCCACGTGGGGTTCGGCTCGGCTCGGCTCGGCTCCTGCGGAGCCGGAAGTCGAGGCGGCTGCGGAAGAAAGTACAAGAAAAATGCTGGCACGCACGATCAACGATGCGTCCCTATGGCCGTTCGGCTCCCTAATGGTCGCTCGCCACGCCAGCCTTTGCGTACCCTCTGTTCCCTTCTCCCTGCCCTTCGTTCCCACCTATCTCTCTCTATTCATCTATCTATCCCCCTACCAGGCCACCCCACTCGCTGCTGCACCCTTCGCACGCCTCTCTCGAGGTGTCCCCACCATTCGGACGAGAGCGTCGTGTCGCTTCGTGTCGCTTTTGCGTCGCTCGGTGTCCGCGCGGCGTCCAAGGGCTGCTGCTGCTGCTGCTCTTGCGTCGAAATCTCGACCTAAGCCGGTAGGGTTGTTTGGGTTTATTGGCCGGTGTCCCGTGAAACGGAACCGTCTTTCCCAGAACTTGGCCCCAGATACACGTCCGACTATCTCTGTTTCATCTACAGGATAGATCCCGCTGAACGATAACCAGGCCCGCAAGATCTTTCATCTTCATCCCCTATCTTTGCTCATCTGCTCTCCGCTCCGAGGCGCTAACGATCCTCACGATCGGCATGTTTTAGAGCTATGGAATAGCTACGGCATTGCTGAGAATTCGAGGTGCAAAGATGGTACTCTTTGCGACGTACGGCCTTCCCTTGTATTACGTTTAGAAATTCAAGTTTTCGCAGGTGAAAGTTCTTCCTATTTTGTGGATGTCGAAACGTATCTGTCTTATATATTTTAGAGCAGAAGTTTCTAGCTCCTTGTTAATTCTACAATTGTTATAAATAATTCTGTTTAAGAAAACAGCGGAAGTGCACCGTCGAAGAATGCTCTAACGATCCTCGCGTCGATCGGAGTCGAATTACGAAAAATGTTGTGATCGGTGGAATCGAGCAACTCCCGAAGTTGGGAAACTGAAGTGAGAAGTCACGACTCCAACTCCTGAAACGGTAAAAAAATTTAGTTTCTCCGAGTCTTTTCTAACTTTGGCTACAAGTAACTTGACGAGTGGACAGTGTGAATACCAAATTTCAGCTCGATCGGAATGAAATTGCGGCCGTGGTACGACTTTGAAATTCCGGGGCATCTAAATCGCGAAAATGGGAAAAATGGGGTTGATAAAACGAAGCCTCCTGGATTTCCCTGAAATGCTAGCCTCGATTTTGAGTAACACATTTAAACAGGAAGGTTTGGGGAAGATTTTCCCGTTTGAGTCATGTCGATAGCTCTAATAGTTTGGTCGGGGCACGACTTCAAAGATTATTGCCAAATATTACCAAATATTGAAGGCTACCCCCTTCTTAAAATCGTGAAAAATCTTTAGGTCTCCGATTCTTTTGTAATTTTGGCTACACGTTTCTAGACGGGTAGGCAGAGTGTATGCCAAATTTTAGCTCGATCGGAATCGAATTGCAGCCGTGGCGCGACTTTGAAATGTTGGGGCGATCAATGGCGAAAATGGGAAAAAATGGGGTTGATAAAAGGTAGCTTCCTGAAGTCCTCCGATATGCTAGCCTAGATTTTGATGAGCTCTTCTTAAAGGGGAAGGTTTGAGGAAGATTTTCGTTTTTGATTCATGTCGATAGCTCTAATA
>CM052089.1:17126397-17144884 GCA_028453745.1 Agapostemon virescens
TGAAACAAGAAATGTACGGTCGGTCATTTTGACGGATGGGGTGGTAGGTAGGTTGAACGTTGCATCGTTTCCGTGCGTTTCTTTTCCATCGAACTCGAAGCTACCGTGGTCCGCGATAAATCACGGGACTCGTTTCGGTGGAGTCTGAGCCACTGGAATCGTCTTCCAGAAAAGATACGGAACAGAGAGGTACACATCGGGGGTACAATAGTGAGATACGGTTGCCGCGTCATTACCCCGACGCCGAGCGACGAGGAACACGACGTAGACAACCGACGTCGCGCACTTTGTCAACTTTGTATATCAATCAACCGGGGCCCCGGTAATGCTCCCGGGACATGGCGAACAGTCGATAAAGGACATCGATGCATGAAGCAGAGCAGCCGATGAGCCGAGCGCGGAGATAAACTCGGGGCCAGGTCTCGTGTGCTCGCCGATATCCTCTTCCATTTTGTTTTTCCCATTGAAACTTTCGCGACTTTCTACTTTTAATCAGCTTCCACCATTTTTTTAAAATCGCTCCATTCTACGAGCCTTACTTTATGGAAATTTACTCTGTAATACACTACCGTGGACATTGGACAATTTTTTATTTTCTCCGTTCATTCGAACAAATGAATTTGTTCGTTCCGTTGTGCATACTATTCCATGATTATCGCGCAGCAGCCGAGTAAACTCTTTGCGTCGCTCGAGCTTTTTGGTAATATTGAATTAACTATTTCGGTGACGATTTATTACACGTTTGTAGCAACTCTTTGTGCAGTAGGTATGTTCGTTAAGAACGTAATTATAAAATATAAAATATTCCTTCAATTTTATTAGAACAAATTGTACGGGTAAAATATGTTCCCTTTCTTTTTAACGCGCGTGAAATAATCGTCCAAACTAGTGACTTTGAAACTAACCCTCAAGCATAGTACTTTATGGAAGAAAATATTTAAAAATCAGTCTGAAGCTAAGCTAGTAAAATTGTATCTTCCGTTTGAACTGTCTCGTCAAGCTGTACCTAATATAAAGTCCAATAAAATGTAAAAATCATGACAGAAAATCATTATGTAGCTTCACCGCACAACCCCTAATCCAAAACCAGTTCTCCAAGGAGTGAATTGCATATAAATTCAGTAAACCTCAAATCATTAACAATCTCCTCACCGACGATGACTTCACGGACAACTATTTCACCCAAATCTTTAACACTTTACCGACCAGTAGCCTATTAATAGAACTTTCAATAATTACACTTAACAAAATGAAGCTTAAAAAACCACTTTTACATAGTAGTTTCTAACAAAATTATTAGATAACGTTGCCGAAGATGCCTTGAGGAATCTCAACCCTCTATGGGCCGAATTTTTGTTTTTAATCCAAAAAAAATTGGGGGAACGAAAAATCAGAAATTATAAACCTATGTATGCAAATGAAAAAAAATTGTTCCGTTTAAACAATTTTATTGCAATATATTCACTATGTGACTTTCAGGTAACAACGGCCTATGAAGTTTGCACTTCTGTGCATAAAAGCTTAAGCGTGAAATTCCATAAAACAATTTTCACTTGACGTTAAACATTTTATTTTTGAAATCTCTTTGTTGGATCACATTGCAGTGTATACATATTGGTATAGTCAACTATATTGCTTATAATTTCCTTGTCAAATAGTTTTCGAAAATAGGTCACAGGAGAATGGGGTGCTTCGGGGACATTAGGGCAATCTCCTTTCCAAGGGCGATAACAACTATTATTATTCGTCTGGGATAATGGTTGCCAAACAATTCTTTGTGGTCCTGCATCTTCCTCATCCGACGAGGATCGAGTACTAAATTCTTCGTCACTGTCAATGACATTTATCCGTCGTCGGGGAAATACTATTACATCTTCATCGGACTCGAAATTTAATAAGGAATCATCGGATCTATTACCGCTAATGCGTCTAATTCTAATTCCTCTGTTATTTCTATCTGATTTTGTATTCATATTTTGGATATACGATGTATAAATCTGAAAACAGGAGAAAGCGCAAGCTTTATCCTAAATGTACCGAAATCTGCCATAATAGCCCACTGTAACCTCAAAGTTACAAAACTGTATCATAAAAAGACAGTAACAAATTGAAAATTGAAATGCAAACAAATAGGTTGTTATCGATATACAAACCCAGAGCTATTATGTGCACTATTTTCAGTTTGGTAATCACTGACAAAAGCACAAATAATATCAATTGGATCAAATGGTTTCGCTTATTTTTACTGCAGACAGTTTGCACAGCACTTATTTTGTTATTTCAGGTTGACGAGCCTAGCAACGGTCATAAATACTAATATCGGTTGTCTTGGCAACGTTATAGAATTAAGATTCATACGCCATCTCATGAAACAAGCTATAATTATTTAGTAAAATGTCGATAAATTAAAATGTGACCTGAAAATTCCTGACTTTCCAATCATGGACTGTGGACCTTAAAAAATTCTGAAACAATCGCCGATCGGTAAAATGTTAACATTACAAGCTTTACTACTCAACCGAGTATTTGGACAGTTGCAATTCGGAAGACAACGGTAAAATAATCGTCAACGAATTAATTCTCGGCGAAAAGTACGTACGTAACGTAATGCGACCGTGTTGGTGAAATAATTTCCGATCGACGACGATTTAAAGGGTGACCCTATAAAATCCATAAACCTAATCGACCGTCAGTTTCGCGAGGCGGGCGACCCTCGGAAATCCACTCGACCTCTCGACCGCAAGTTCGTCGTCTCCCTCGGCCATCGAAAGCAGAACGGCGCGCGTTCGATGCAGCGGTGGCTTTCAGATCGGTGTGCACCGGGTTTGCGTAGGGGTGTTTCAACGAGCGTAAAGTTCTCCGTTGGCCAAAAACGGTGCAATTATCGGCGAACGATAAAACTCGGCGTGCCGTGGTGTCGGGTCTCGGGGTCCCGCGTGCGTTTTCAAAACGGGTTACGCCGCGGTGGCCGGTGTGCGGTTCGAACTCTGTTCGCGCACGAAACCGAGCCTGACGTTTCCTGTTCCGCAAAAACCGGGCAATTATCGGTGGGGGTCTGCGAGGAGGGGGGAGGGGGATGACGAAAAGGAGGATGAGGAGGAGGAAGAGGTGGCGGCTATGTTTGAGATAAGACACAGGCCACAGGGCCGGGAGGGCCAAGGGGGGAGCACCCTCGTCGGCAGGGACCATAAATAAGCCCGCACCGAAATCCTCCGGATCGTTTTAAAATTACCCCGGCAGTTAGCCTAAAAGCAGAAGGAGAACTCCGATCAGATATATCGCGACGCGAGGCCCGGGATAAAGATAACGGGTGGATCCGCGATGCGCAGAGATCGATCGGCCCTGGGTGCCGAGCCTAGCCGATGCACACCCCCGAAAACTTTCGCGGGGCGAGAGAGAGAGTGTTTCCAGGATCACGGCGAGCAAGTGGATGGTTCCGTGATCAAGGCGGTTCTAACTTGTGTGTGTGTGTGGGAGTCGGCAGAGCGAGAGAAAGAGAGAGAGAGAGAGAGAGAGAGAGAAGACTTGCGATGCCTGCTGCTAGTCTGGTGGTGGTTTTAGGGGTGGTTTGGGGCAACGGGAGGGGCTGTTGGTGCCGGCTGGAGGAGCTTATCGCGAAGCGCACGCGGTCGCCACCGCCAGTCACCAGCCGCGGAATTCCGAGGAATTCAAGGGGGTGAGAAAGGGTGCCACCGAGCCCCGACACTCTCCAATGGGGGCCAGAAAGGGGTGGGATGTACACCGTCGTTTAGCAGAACCAGCTTTTCTGATTGCGATGAATTTCTTTGCCGGGTGGGAACCGAGCATCGTTGTCGACTCGAACGGGGGTTGCGACTATCGGCTGTGTCGTGTAATAAGGTGCCTTTGCGAGTCGACATCGACGACCGACTCATTATCGATCCCCGATTGAATTTCGCGAGCTGTTTCCCCGTCGCGATTCAACGGCTCGGACGGTGGATACGATTATTCTACCCTTTGGCTACTACCCCTTTTCGCTTATTTGGTATTCGAAAGAAATTTACATTGACTGTGGCATTTCCTTTGGTTAAGACAGATTAGCGATCGTAGAATATTTGTTTCTAACCTATGGCTGGAAGGATTTAGGTAGATTTTAATTCATCCCTTGTTCTACGATTCTTCTTCGTCTCTGACCGTTTCTTTTATTTAAACGTTAACGTTGTTCAACGATCAAATTTTATTTACATTGTTACGGGGGCTGTTCGTACGAGGTCGCTGCAATGTAAAATTATCTCCCGATGAAACAACCCCTAAGGAAATAATAAAAGATACGGGTTGTCACGGACCTGCTGTGCCGACAGACAAGCGAAAATTGTCGAGGCCTGCCTGTCGAATACATTCGACAGCGAAATCGATAAATTAAGCCAGATTATATTTTTCTGGATATAATTATTAATTTATAAATAAACGAAGCACGTGGAACGCGCAACTATGTAATTACATTGAAGACGTTGGGGTTTATTTCGACTTGAAGAAAATGAGTGACATCTATAATATATAATCTAATAACATTGACACGTTGTATGCCACGATGTTCAACGGTGACCGGCTCCATTGCGTCGTTTAAGAATGATTAGTATTAAATTTATGGCATCGAACATCAATTTATTATTGTGGAAGAAAATCACTGACATATACAATTTAATAACATTAAAGACGTAGGATTTTATTTCGCCTTGAAGAAAATGAGCCACGTCACCCACATAAGGGTGGCGGAATTATTTATGCAATTTTTTAATGAATTTTCACGTTAATATATTCATTGTATCCAATTCGACAGTGGCCCAGAAAATACAAGAAGGTCGGAAAATTACTCATTGTTAGAGATTTTATTTTTTCAATTTTTATTTCACTCGATAAGTTGCTCCCACTTTATGCAATCTTTTTGGCTGCTACTTTGGCAGTCAATGTGTTAAAATCGTAAGATTTAATATGAAGAAAATTACTGATAAATACAATCTAATAACATTAAAGACGTAGGATTTTATTTCGACTTGAAGAAAATGAGCCACATCACTCACATAAGGGTGGCGGAATTATTTATGCAATTTTTAAATAAATTTTCACGTGAATACATTCATTGTATCCAATTCGACGATGGCCCAGAAAATGCAAGAAGGTTGGAAAACTACTCAGTGTCATAGGTATCATTTAAAAAATTTTTATTTCACTTGATAAATGGCTCCGACTTTATACAATCTTTTTGGCTGCTAGTTTGCCAGTCAATGTGTTAAAAACGTAAGATTTAATATGAAGAAAATTACTGACATATACCATCTAATAATATTTTATTTCAATCTGAAGAAAATGCATGACATCCATAAACCGTAAACCCTGTCCAAAATTTCCATCCCTTAGTCTCGATAACAGTACGACTACGAATATAGTCATCTGCTTCCCAAAGTTGTAAATATACAAATCAACCGAATTTGTACCAAAACATTTGATATACTTCTCCAGAACGAGTCCTTCGGCCTCCTTTCGCGCAAGATAAAAGCTTGCCTGAAAATTTCGGAGTAACCGCGACTTGTTATAATATTACCGTCGATCCGGCGAAGCGTACGAGCCGTCGGGTACATAATGGTAACAAAGGAGCGCTCGTTAAGAGTGCGAGAAAGGGCAGCAGGAGATGTAGCATGATCTCGACGAGCCGCAATAAATCTGCGAACACAACCGCGCGACGTTCTTCGCGACCGCGACGCCTCGGCGCGACCGAAAAAAGTAAATTGGCTCCGGAGGGGGAACAGGATACTTTCCCTACTTAACGATCGTCAAAATTTACGCGGTCTTATCGTCGATCTACGCTTTCGCCCGTACGGGCACGAGAGCCCGGTCCCGGTTCTGTGTTGGAGCCGCGCGGAATCGCCGGGTATCGGCACACAGCGTATCTCTTCTCTCGCGACCCGGTTCTTTCCCGGCTCTCCCTCTCTCTCTCTCTCTCTCTCTTTCTCTCTTCTCCCTTCTCTCCCTCTCTCTCTCTCGTCTCTCTCTCGCGAAACCGGAGAAATAAGAGAGGGGGAGACGCAGCGCTTCCTTATCTCCCGTAACGACTGCTCGTTATTAATCGGCGCGCGCTGTTCGAGATACCGTGCTGTACCTCCACCCCCGCACCCCTCATTGGTCCGCCCCTGCCCCCGTCGAACCCCGTGCAATTTCCACCCGACAGTGTTTCCTGTGCGTTCGTGTGCACCAAACATGCGGCAGAACTTCTTTGTTGGCGAGGAGGAATTTTTGCGGGGCTGGCAGCAGCCACTTTTTCCATGGGGGAGGCTCTGGATCCTCTCGAGAAGAAATTCGAGCTCGTAGGATAGAGATATCTCGACGTAGGGTAGAGTAATACTTAGTAGAATTTTTAATGTCGAAAGTGTTAATTTTTTATTACATTTTCGTAGTCTGTATCGAGGTATTGTGTATTTCGGTCGTCGAGGGGGTTGGAAACGATGTTTGAGCAGGGGGCGGATATAGACATCATATTGAAAGGGGATGTTGAGGATGAATGGAGGAAATGTTAATACAATGAGATTTAGTAATTAAGTGTCGGTTATGGTGGTGGGAAGATCATCCCTCGGTGAAACGAGAATGTTGACTGAAAGGGGTGCAGAAAAATTATTGTCACAATTTATGACAATTCTACAATGTTCCAATGTTCTCTTAAAGTTCCTCGATTAAAATAGCCTTCCGATATCGGATTTATTCATATGCATGATTTAAATATGCCAAAAAATTTAAAGAAAGAAAGAAGGGGTGTTTTAATGTTTGCAAACTGCAAGGTAGAAATGGTTTCTCGGTTTGCACCAAGATCAACCGGTCCGTTTATGAAAACTAAAATTAAGTTTTCTTTCCGCATTTTCCGACTCTCCGCTTTCTTTCTGTCCTCCTGCCACCCTCGAACCCCTAGCACCACCATTTCCGTATCGAGTCGCGATACCGGAGAAATCGGCAATGCATGTGCGTCTCGCCTCTCGTACACAAGTTGATTTATTATTTTTATCTCGCCTGGGTTCCTCGCCTGGGCTACCACGAAGGAGGTGTCAGGGGGTGAGGTTGGAATCGCATGAAGATGTCCTGATCGAGGGAGAATCATTGCGTTCAATGAAATTCGAAACCGGTCGAGAAATTTGTTTTCCCTTCAGCTTCGCCCCAGACTGTCAGTTTTCGCTCACATTTCGCGAATGCAGGCGATAATAAATGTTAATAGTTCGTACCACCACTTAAAATCCAATAGTAGTCTTTTTCAATCAACCCTTGTGAGATTGTTTTTTTAACCCATCTTTATAAACGCTTCTTTTAACATCTACCCTTGCAAGAATAGTTTTTGCCATCAACTGCAACGAATTTATTTTGAACCAAACCCTACAAGAATTTACTTTGGTTCAACCCTTAAAAGAAGATGTTTTTAAATTCATTCATGAATTTACTTTGGATCAACCCTTGCAAGAATTTATTTTGGATGAAACCTTACAAGAATTTACTTTGGATCAACCCTTGACGAAAGATTTTTCTAAATCCATTCATGAATTTATTTTGAATCAACCCCTATAAGAATTTATTTTGGATCAAACCACACAAGAATTTACTTTGGATCAACCCTTGCAAGAATTTATTTTGGATCAAACCTCACAAGAATTTACTTTGGTTCAACCCTTAAAAGAAGATGTTTTTAAATCCATTCATGAATTTATTTTTAATAAACCCTTGCAAGAATTTATTTTGGATCAAACCTTGCAAGAATTTATTTTGGATCAACCCTTAAAAGAAGATTTTTTTAAATCCATTCATGAATTTATTTTTAATCAACCCTTGTAAGAATTATTTTGGATCAAACCTCACAAGAATTTACTTTGAATCTACCCTTAAAAAAAGATTTTTTAAATCAATTCATTCATGAATTTATTTTGAATTAATCCTTGCAAGAATTTATTTCTAATCTAACCTTACAAAAATTTATTTTGCATCAACCCTCACAGGAATCTTTTTACAATCAATCCTCGTGAGAGTATCTTTTTCATGTATCCCCTACAAGAATATTTTTTGGAATCAATTTTTACAAGAATCTACTTTAAACCAACCCAATCAATTCTCACAAAAATATCTTTTTCAATCAATTCTCACAGAATATATTTTTGTCTCACCCTTATAAGAAAAACTGTTTCAAGCAACCCTTATGGGACAAACCTTATCGGTTCTGTATTCAGGCAGCTTTATATATTCCTAAAAATCTCTATTTCTATTATCTCTATATTTTTCATACATTATGTAAGTATACGAATATGTTGAATTGAATCTACCACCATCTTCAGTAATAAACCACCTCCTTGAAGAAGAGTATAAAAATACAACTAAAAATTTTGACAACTCCCACAAACAAAATTTAAACAACTCTTTCGGTCAAAACAACTCCAAAACAATAAATTCAACCGAACGAAACTTAAAATCCAGGCAACACTTCCCCAAACAGAGAAACCCTTAAAAAATCACCATAAAGATCGAAGGTTCGCGATGGTCCCCAACAAAGCAACAGTCCCTAAACGTATAAATTAGGTGTTTCAATCGTCGGGAAAGCGCTTATCGTAGTCCGACAACGTTCCCGCGTGCAATCGTCGCGAAGGAAGCAATTAGACTCGGTGGGTTTCAAGCCGGTTAACGAAGAAAGAACCGAAAGGGGTTGCACGGAGGGTGGTGCTAGTCGGCAGGAAATAACGGTGCGATTCGCGGAAGCTGTAATCGTTGGTGATCGTGTGTGTCGCGTTGCGGGGGTGGTTTTAACGCGATCGCGCGTCGCATTAGCCCCTGACGAAGTAGAAGGTACGATGGCGTGCGAAACCGGCCGATAAGTCGTCGTCGACGGTCGTCTACGGTCGTCGATTCGACGGGGAAAAGGTAGGCAGGGGTTTAGGTGGCTCGGTTATCTTCAGACGCGGTTGCAGTTGCCCGCTAACTAACGGCTCGATGAAAAGCTCGTCGTCCTCGAGGATTTCCGGAGCGTGTGCCCGTCGCAGGAAGAAACCGCCACCGCCGGTTCAAATATACGATAACGCCGATTTACCGCGAAATACCCCTTTGTTAAGCCTCATTTATTAAAATCGCCGAGCCCCGCGAGTTAAGTGGAACGATTCCGGATAACCGGCCAGATCCGTGGAATTATGTGTGCCCGGTATCAATAATCGATTAATATCGCCGGTTAAATACGATCCAGGGGCCACCTCACCCCCCTCCCGCTCACCCGCCGATAAGTCCTCGATAACCGCCGGTGGAAGAAGTCGCTAACTAACGACTCGATGAAAACCTCGTTGCCGACCAACCACCGAACGATAGCGGCTCAGATAGATATTAGCCGGGGTGCGCGTGGCAGCCGCTAAATTCTTCCCTTGATTGCTAAGAAATTACCCCCGAAACGTACGACCGACCGCCCCTTCGCGCTCCCTCGGAAATCTTCTCGCCGCTATTTTTCGCGGAGTAAATCGAGGAAAGCCGGTGATTTAGGGGTTGGAGTACCGATCTCCGGAGATTTAGGGCTCCGCTAATCTTATTGAATGTCCACGCTGGCTCGCTGTCTTATGAAAATGATCCTGGATGTGTCTGATTGTCTACGATCAACGGTTTTCAACGCGAGAATGTGATTTGTCCGCGAACGAGGGTGGAAAATTAATTGGCGCGCTTTCTTTATTAATTGCTGCTTCTTGTTACTGTTTATAGACTATTTATTCCGTTATTTATTTGTTTGAGCTATTTTTCGGATATCGTTCAATTGTGTTTGCTTTGAAGCGAAGTTAGGGGTTGTTTTTCTCGAGTGCAGCCTGAAGCAACGTAAAGGACAATGTTTTTTACGAAATGATTTTGTTAGGATTTTGGTTGTCAATTCTTCTATCAACGCGCATTCTGCAACCCCTAAAACTCGCTCTTAAAGGAAAGCCTCTGAGGAAGAAGGACGCTACTATTATAAAGGGTAGACTTTCTTTAAAAAACCTAGCCCATATGTAATTGAACGGACACAGTTATTATAAAATTATTTAGATAAAAATGTTGTACATTAATTGCAAATAGAGGACCTACAAAGATACTTTTGATACTCTTCAAACGTTCTTACCGTTTTGTAAAATCTATAAACTTATATCTAACAGCTTCTGGTTCCGAAAGGAACAATCGGAAACCGATTAAGTAACCAGCGAAGTTTCACCGTAAAAGGTGGACTACTACCCCTAAAGAAATCACCCTTCCGCGACCTCTGTCCCATTAACCCCCGTGTCCCTCAAACCCCGTCAAAGATCGCGAGCCATCAGCGCGGCACAGGACACGGCGAAGCACCCCTAGCCGACGTAACTCGTCCCTCGTCGGGGCCGTGGTGTTTTCCCACCCCTCGAAGTCAGACGACGGGAGCTACCCCATTGGAAAAATTGAAGCGAGCGGCTCATTACGGGTAATCAATAACCGATACATTATCGGCGTAGGAGTCGGCTGGGAGCCATCTGTGAGGGGATGGCGAAAGCAGCTCATCTCCGAACACCGGGGGAACGTTCGGAAGGGGGTGGGTTCTCTCTCCTGTTCGACGGGGGACGTTCGCGGGTTCCGATTTACACAAGTATATTGAATTTATTGAGATGAGCCTAGGGATAGCGCGGCCAGGAGGATATTAGCTGCCTACCAACCGCCCCGACGTTTCATACGATCCGTCCACCCCCTTTCGCGCCGCGTTTCAACCGCCCCTCTTCAACCCTCTTCGTCTGCTCCCTCTCTCTATCTCTCTCTCTTTCCCTCTTCACACCCCCTGGAGCTTCCGCGAACCCTCCAACCGACGCTCACCGTCGACTACGTCGTCCTCGCGCATTTATTAAGATCGCGGGGCTGATTTATGCCAGCCGATAGGAGACGGCTGACTGCGGGGGTGGGCCTGAATGCGATTCAAAGCAAATCTAATATCGACTTCGGCGTCGATTATCGGCGGACGCGGCGAGGTCGTCGGGCGGGATCCTCCGAGCTGAATGCCGGAGGATTGTACTCGCAGGAGAGCTTTTCTGCGATGTTTTATTAAAGCAAAAATAGTTCGCGTCGTCCGCCAATGCGAAACTTCTGGTCGCTCTGTGCGATGGAGGATTCGCGCGTTCGATTGCTTCAGTGTGTGTCTGTGTGTCAACGGTGTTACCGGGACGTAGATTTATAAACGCGTTTAACCCCTTGTTAATTTAGTGCAACAAACATATTAATGTACAAATTTATTGTTAAACATGGACAAACAATTTTGTCAGCCATATATGGGTGACATGGCAGCCAAAGTGTTAAAGCTTGAGGTTTCTACTACTTGTGGTATGCACTGATTTTTACCAAAATGGGTGTTTCGAGTGGAAAATCTGTCCCTAAAGAGGAACGTATCGAATTCTAAAGTTTGTTGCTAATTTTCAATCAAGTACCACGGATTGTAATAAATATTTTTACGATATTCGTCTATTTTATGTATACCATCGAAAAGTACAATCATTTGCATTTGAAATATTTTCTTTTGAAATCTTTATTACAAAGAATGGTTTTTTTAAATATATTAGGCGATTAAGTATGAAATGTCCGATTACCTAAAGCATCAAGTTTAGAATTAAGAATTATGATCGAAGTATTTGATTTTAGCGAGTATTCGAAATGAAATGTCAAGCAACTTCTTGAGTCCTCCTTACGATACGTCCGTCGCGAATGCGACTCGTTGTCGCGCGAGATGTCGATTGAAATTGATAAGCAAGACAAGTTTAATATTTTTGTAAATAATTGAATTTTCTTTTACTGTTGCAGGTAAGTTCGCCAGCCCCGTCGTCGGGAATATCCTCGCCGTTTTCGTAAGTGGTCCCGTCCAGATCAACAATTTTCCGCGTCTATCTAAATGCCCGTGAGATCGGGATGTATCGTAGATTCGGGGGTGTATCCGAGATACTCCGAGAGCGAATAGTCGCCGGTGCTATATTGCCAGGCAATTTCGCTGGATTTTATCAGAGATTTTTCGAAGCGTGCACAGCGAGGGGTGACCGACGCGAGGCGTCGTCGACGTCGCGACGATCCTCGGGGGTAATCGGTACGGCAGGCTGAGAAGTCCTGCGGATTCTGCGGCTCTGCGAGAGCGATTCGGGCTGTCCTTATCATCGGCGACCAGCCGTGGTTCTACAACTTAACCCTTCCAAGGCAACACGGTGCAGAGATTACCTTTGCAACCCCCGTCGTCCGCTTTACCGCTCTTTCCTGCCCGGCAATCCACCCCCGTCTGCAACCTTTTCAGCGCGTTACACTCTTTCGACTGTTCTCCATTTTCGGCGAATCTCCTGTAACCATCACCGCCGACAAATTTCGGCTCTACAACCGGGGCAAATTGATTTAGGCGAATCGGAAATGTTATAAATTGATTTTTCTTAAATCCGGCTGATTCTGTAAAATTCTTTGTTCCGATAGATTTTATTTATTCGGATCGAGAACTTGTTTTCGACCCTTTGATATTTTATAACGAGGTAGGTTTGTGATGAAGAATTTAAACGAAGTCTAATTAGTATAAATATTGGATATAGAAAATTTGGTTTCGGGAAAAATTGTAAGAAAATATTTCAACCCGTCGATTTTTCTCATTTCTTACAGTCTTTCCTCCAAGCTCTCGTTGAGCTCTCTCAGTAAATTTGGATTCCGCGTAGCGAGAAATTGATTCAGGAAAGAGAATTGCAAGAAAACGGTCCAATTTGCCAACCGTTCTACCTTTCAGAAAGTCCCTAAAAGATCTTGGTGAACCTTACTCGTTGCCGTCAGTAATTTTCGGTCCTGAATGCGCACAAATTGGTTCAGAAAAGAAATCGCCAGTACTTCTCCGACTGAACCGAATCCCCGAATGTATTTTCTATTTTAGCGGGTTACAGCGATGGACAAATTTCGTTGCTGCATATCACTGCATAAAATATTGCTCTCGACGATTTTTCATAAACGCTAAAAAATTTAGAGCAACCTGAATAGTCCAAAAAATACTTTATTCGAAACACAAAATTATCTTGCCATTAAACCCTTTCTGTCTCGAAATAAAAACGTCAAAGTTCGTTCGAAAACTAAATCTACCAAATCAGTCAAAATTACTTACCCCTAATTTCTTCTTTCGCAATTACTGAAGTTATAAAACCGATTTCCTCAAATTTTCAATCATAGTCCTGTTATTCTTCCAAAGCGACGTGTATCGTTGGATTTCCTATGGGGTAATTCGAATCTCAACCCTTAGCACTCTATTATTAAGTAAACTATTATTTAAACAACCATATCGCTAGGTCTGCAGTTAAGGAATCGATAAAAATTTCAATATTCGAGCTTCCTTATTAAAAATACGAGTAATATTCAAAAGTGGGGGGAGAAAAAGTAGGAGAAACGTTTCGTCTTAGGCCTGCTAGAGGGACTCTTTGGTAAGGGTACTTATCAGGCCCTGCCTTAGACCCTAGGATACCAAAATGCAGTTAAAATCGGTATATATATATGAATCGGAGGCGGATCAAGTACTAGCGAGAAAATCTCGTCCTATTGGCCCTCTGTCGGTGAGCGCAGAAGTTACAGCCGCCGCAAATAATTAATTTCGTATCTGCGAAAGGAAATAAATTGTGTAGAATGGAGGTATAATCTATAAAAGTATTGTTTCGATGTCGTAATGGAATTGCTTCGAAGTGGAAAGGGTTAATAGCCCCGAGGGGACGTTCTATTTATCCAAGGACGGTCGCGCATCCCCGTTTAAGAGAAAGCGCAGGCTCGCGCGAAAGAAATATTCCCGCGAGAGGAATGCCGCGCGCAAACATAATTTGATTTATTCATGGATAGATGGAGGAGCTTCTGCGCCGAAAAAATGAATATATATTTCCTGGAGAAAGATATCGAGCGCGAGAGAAGGACGGCTCGATAAGCATCGGGAATAGAGTTCGGTGCGCGGCGCGATGCCACCCTGATCGGGCAAACATATTTTTCTCGCATCCTGGGAACGGGGGTTGGTGCGTGCATGATTGAAAAGGAGCCGCGGTGACAAGGAGCTGCCTCGGCCCGATAAGCGGCAGGATAAGCGAACGTCGGCGAATATGAATATGAAAATGGGGTGGAAGGATCTGTCGGATCTTGCCCACCCCTCGCGCAAAAGGAAAGTCAGCCACGAAATGCAACAGTTATCTGCGACAATGCAGTGTACCGGGCTTCTTTTTTTCTCATCGGAAGCACCATTCTTGTCGTCCCTTAACGAAAACCGTGAGGAAGCCGCGAAGAATCGGGGGTGGCGCGCGGAGAAAGTTCCCGAAGAAAGTAAACGGGCGACGGGGATGAACTTTCTCCATTTTTGATTCTGTTGGACAGAGCTTCACGGAACTCCGAAAGTTTCGCGTAATATTAGAGAAATAACAAGGACGCGTTTGCTTAAATTTTTAGCCACTTTTTGAAACATGCAGCCAGAGAACTAAATTTGTTGAATAATTACTCGTGGATGTGTATTTATGAAGTTAACGATTGCGCATTTAAAATGTTACTGTTCAATCAATTTTTGTGATCAATTTTTTGAAATGTGTTAAAATAATTGTAGGCAATAATTTTAAATAACAATGGATATAAAATTGTGCTAGATTCTTTTGTTGCATGAAACAAGCTGTGCAACGTCGGTGACGTACAACGTAATAATTTAAGAATGCTGCTGCATCTATAATGACTTTATCTAAGAAATTTTCCGATACGGTTCTCGTCGTTTTCCACCCTTAGGAAGCAAACAAATATTTGTCCAGCTAAAACCGAAGCAAAATGGCGATCATAAAAATGATTTTGGCTTTCTTTGTGCAACAAACAAGCTGTGCTACGTTGACAACAAACAAATTAACAGTTTTGTGAAGCTGTTGTCTGCATTAACGCAATATTGTCAATTAGGATTGTATCAAGACGCGATCCAAGACCTTTTCGATAAACAAATTAGCGTTCCATCGATAGGAAGCAAACAAATATTTGTCCAACTAAAACCGAAGCAAAATGGCGATTATAAAAATGATTTTGACTATCTGTATGCAACAAACAACCCTTGCAACGTTGACAGCAAACACATTAACAATCACGTAAAGTGTTTCTCTGGCCACTGTCAATTAGAACCGTGCCACTGAACAAGATGTGCCCACAAAATAAATTATCGTCCCATCGATAAGTAAAAAAACAAGCATGTTACCAGATAAAAATTGAAACGCAATTTGACTCGAGCTTATAGCTTCG
Source organism: Agapostemon virescens (assembly GCA_028453745.1). NCBI lineage: Eukaryota > Metazoa > Arthropoda > Insecta > Hymenoptera > Halictidae > Agapostemon > Agapostemon virescens. The sequence continues at coordinate 17,141,635 of CM052089.1, forward strand.
CGCCCAGCAATTCGCCGAGGGGATTAAAACGCGATCTTTTCAATTTCCGCGAAGCTCGGCTGGCTGGGGCCGCCATTGCGAAGATAAAGACGCCACCGGAAGTCGATTAAGCGTCTCGGGACAGCTTTTTCGGCTGCGCGGTGGCCTCTCTCTCTCTCTCTTGCCATAATCATTTCATTAATATTCGCTGCACCAATAATCGTGGCCGCGCGCGGCAGTTCGGCTGAATACACGTGTGTGCGACACGCACACCGTCTCGCTTCTGGATACACACTATAACAGTTGAACGTGCATGTACCGTCGTATACGTAAACAACGGGCGCGGGGCTGGCGCGTTATCAGCGACGCGCAGCGTCGCGTCCTCGACGGGAGCGTCGTCTTTATCTCTCGCGCCGTGGCGTCTTGTTATCAGGCGGCCATTAGAATATCTAAATACCACCCCCGCGCGTCCGAATCTCCCTGCCGACGTCTCGCAAGGGGTGGGAGCTAACAAGCCGTGTTCGAAACGCCTCTTGGCAGCGATTTTCGATCGATCGTTCCCATTTTTCTGCTCCGATTGCCAGCTCGCTATGACCCAATTATCACCGGCAGAGTTCGTCCATTTGTTTATTCAACGTCGCGTCTTTCGCTCCGGAGCTTCTTCCAGGTTTACACGAACACGTCGAATCGTTGCTTGAAGAATTGCACCCCATTCCGTCCCTTGCGCACGACAATCGATGCGAACGATCTTCGTCATCCGCGAAAACCCGCTGTAGCGGTACGCGATTCGCATCGCAAGATGTTAGATTCACGAATATTTCAGTCACAAATATTTCTCACTTTTTCCGTTACATCCTGGCCCTATTGTTCAACATTTTCCACAGGCCCGGTCAGTTCTGGGTCCGCATTTGGCGACCAGGTTTTTTGACGCAGGCCTGATCCTTTCCTTATTTCCTCTTTCCGTTACTTTCTATTATTATGACACACGCCTGCTACGAGATTTCTCCTCAGTTTTCCACTTCTGACTTTCCATTCCTCCCACTATTCCGTTTCGCATCTATCCTGCATTTTTCGTCTTTTTCTAAGGGAGTTTTTAATCCCTTGCACTATAACAACGAGTCAGACTCGTGATAACGATTTTTAACGGAATCAAATGAAAACATAAATAATTAATTTCTTTTAAACAAAAATAGAATTCTATTTTGTTGTTGTCAATATATAGACACTGGAGAACACGTAAATATAAAATAAATATAAAGTCTTCTCTTCTTTTTACGAAATTATGAACGTGAAAAATATTTTTCGTACGGTAACGGTAAAATGAATCGTAGTGCAAGGGGTTAAGGAGCTATTCAAGCCGTTTCAAAGTCGCTCCCGCACACTGGTCAAATAAATTTGAGTTGAGGAAACCGTCACATAGACTTTGTCACTTTACGCATCACCCTTTCCTCCTGACCTTACGATAGACGTGGCACGATAAAAGGAGAAGGTTTGACAACGAGTCGTTCGACGAGTAAAACGGAAGACAACGTTCTACCCTGCCTTAATGCATTGTAATATTATGAGCATAATGTTAAGCGGTTCTATTGGCATTCTGCTTATCATTCACCGATCTCTTCCGGTCCGATTCGCGTCGATTCTTATCCCGACGGATCAAGCAAGCAGATTCCCGAAGAGTCGTCGTTCCCGCGAGCTATTACGCAAACCCAAAAATCAAAGAATAATTTACGGGGTCTATTAAAAGGATCATTAACTTCGAAACAGGATCGCGCGTTTATCGCGGCAGTTGCCCATTATCCTGCATTTAGCGCGTTCGCAAGGAACGCGCGTTGGAGGCTCGCTCGTTTACGAGCGCTTAAAAATTCATTAACTCCGTCTCCATGCGCGTTCGGATAGCAATCTCGAATCTCCGGCTAGGCTTGCATCGAACGATACCGATCCCAGGATCACGGGCAAACGATCCTCCCGCGATAACGATCGTAAACGCTGCGGCAGGGTTGGCCAGGCTGCTCGACATTCCCGCCATTTTGGTGTTGCTTATCTTGCGGACGCGCGAAGAAATCGCGGCGTTATCGGTCGGCCAGAGGCTGCAGGCGTCTCTGATTACCAATAGCGATCGTCCACCCGCGATCCAGTTACCAACAACTATCCTCCTGGCCGAGTCACGAGTCACGTGCAAACCGGACGCGCAGGATCGAGAGTCCTCGACAAAGGACTCTCGCTCTTTCTCACTTCTCTTCTCCCCGCGCCGTTCCTCTCTCTCTCTCTCTTCATTTACATAGCTCTATCTTCTCGTTCTCTCTCTTCACCTGCGACTTTCCATATTCTCCTTCTCTCTCTTCACCTGCGACTTTCCGTTTTCTTCTCTCTCTTCATCCTAGGTGTCTCTGTCTTCTCCTTCGCTCTCTTCATTTTGGTATCTCTGTCTCCTCCTTCTCTCTCTCTCTTCATCTGAGTCTCTTTGTTTTCTCCTTCTCTCTCTTCATTCGCGTCTCTCTGTTTTCTCCTTCTCTCTCTACATCTGCATATCTCTCTGTTTTCTGTTTCTCTTCATTTGGGTATCTCTGTTTTCTCCTTCACTTTCTTCATTTAGGTATATCTGTCTCCTCTTTCTCTCTCTTAACTGCATCTCTCTGTTTTCTCTTTCTCTTCATTTGGGTATCTCGGTTTTCTCCTTCGCTTTCTTCATTTAGGTATATCTGTCTCCTCTTTCTCTCTCTTAACTGCGTCTCTCTGTTTTCTCCTTCTCTCCCTTCACCTGCATTCTCGGTCTTCTCTTTCTCTTCATTTGGGTATCTCCGTCTTCTCCTTCGCTCTCTTCCTTTAGATATCTCAGTCACCTCCTTCTCTCTCTCTTTATCTGCGTCTCTCTGTTTTCTCTTTCTCTCTCTTCATCCACGTGTCTCTATCTTTTCCTTCACTCTTTTCATCTGCATCTCTATTTTCTTCTCTCTCTTCATCTGCATCTCTCTGTCTTCTTTTCTTTCTTCACCCAGGTGTCTCTATCTTTTTCTGTGCCCTCTTCATCTGCATCTCTATTTTCTTCTTTCTCTTCATCCACGTGTATCTGTCTTATCCTTCGTTCTCTTCGCCCAGGTGTCTTTATCTTTTCCTTCACTCTCTTCATCTGCATCTCTATTTTCTTCTTTCTCTTCATCTGCATCTCTCTATTTTCTTCTCTCTCCTTATCCAGGAGTCTCTGTCTTATCCTTCGCTTTCTTCATCTGCATCTCTATTTTCTTCTCTGTCTTCATTCACGTGCCCCTGTCTT
>CM052089.1:17244387-17262092 GCA_028453745.1 Agapostemon virescens
TTTCAATGTCTCTTGGCTTGAGTTCATATGGGACCCACTTTCCTTCCTTGTAGACCTTCCCTAAGGCTTTTAAACGGTCGGAAATGACAGATTGAGCACAATTTAACGCTTCTGCAATTTGTTTTTGCGTTTGACATGGATCTTCATCCACCAATGTCTGCAATTCTTCGTCTTCGAATACTCGTGGCCGTCCAGAACGCTCTTTGTCCTCCAAAGAAAAATCACCATTTTTAAAACGTCGAAACCACTCTCTACATGTTTTATCGGAAACAGCATTATCGCCATAAACGTCTACAATCATTCGATGAGCTTCAGCTGCCGTTTTCTTCCAATTGAAACAAAAGACTAACACTTCGCGCAAATGACGCTTATTCGGCTCAAATTCCGACATCTTTAATGTAGAAAAAAACGAAGTTATTGATGCAAGCGTAAATTGTTGTGTACTGAGTTTTATTAACAGATGTTCAAACTAAAAAGTTAGCCTTACTTTAGAGGTTATAGTTACCCACAGTTCGAGCTACGGCTACTCGACGCTAGATGGACAGAACTTTCCGATTGACCTAATATTTACCAAATTTCGAAACGTACATTTATTAGGGTGGTCCTCGGTGGACACGTGCGCGGCCGGGACGCCGACTTTGTACTCAATTGAGGTGCCATAAACCTCCAGATGTGCAAACCACCCCACAAAATTCGATACTAGACTCACCCCACCAGTGCAGGGTGGGCGGCAAATTAAGAAGCCAATCGTGGTTTACATAGATCATTGTACGTGCTCATTGGTGGTGGATGTTTCCACCCCATCAATGAGCACAAGTATAAATACTTGAGCATTGCGACGCTGTTTTTAACGCGATAAGCGCTGTTTGATTTCTACCACGCGTTAGAACACTGGTTTGCTATACTTTACGAATCATTTTACTAAGTTTAACCCTTTGCACTCTGAGCAATTTTAATTCGAAAATCGAGTAATTTCTTTTACGTAGAATAATTACATTTGTACATGGTTCATTTTCTTTCTTGCATATTAAATTTATTACTGTTATTTGTACGCAAAACAGTTCAATTTTTAACGACTCATTAAATGCAATTATGGTCGGGTAATAGTTGTTTCGGATAATAGTATGGCAATTTTTAGTGTCTCCTCAGAGTAGCCATTGGAGTGTTAAGAGTTAAAGGCAACATTTTAGTAGAGGATAGTCTAGAATGAAAGTATAGTGTAGAATGAAAGTAAAATAAGATAAGAGATGATTTTTATTTTAAGACGAAGAGAAAAGAATGAGACTGAAATAGGTTAGGGTACGATTCTTGCTTTCGCACAAAATAAAAAGAGAATAAAAGTGAAGTGCAAAGGGGGTGATATCTATTTTCCCAAGGAGAGGAATGAATGAAAATAAAATAGGTTATGGGGCGAGTCTTGTATCTTCCGTCCAGAGAGAAGAATAAAAATGAAACCAAGTAGGTGGTGGTTTTTCCTTTTTACATAAAGATGGAGGAATAAAAATGAAGCAAAGTATTCGGATGTTCTATTTGTTACGTAAAGACGCGGGGGATGGAACAAAATAAAATAAGGGTTGACTTTTATTACAGACGCGACTAGAAGGGGATGAAAACAATCCTCTAAAACCATTACAAAGGGCTCAACGAATTTTCGAAAATCTATAGACTCGAGTAACTTTATTTTTCAGTCGCATACGCGTTAATTTGGAAAGCGTCGAAAGGGTGGGAGAGGGATGCGGGGAATATTCGTGGAAAAAGGGACAGCAGGGACGGTCAGCGAATCGTGATCAAGTCGTCGGACCGTGCCCCGTGACAAATATTACATCGGCAGGAATGAAATCATTCCGAGAGTCCTCGGAGAGGAAGGAGACCCTTCCCAGCTTTCTCTCTCCTTCTCTCTGTCCCTTTCTCCCTCCCATTCTCTCCCCTTCTCTCTCTCCTCTTCTCTTTCTCTCTTTCGAAGATTAGACCCGGCGCTTCACTCCGGATGCATCGATACGATCGGCCTCTACTAACGAAGTCACCCGGTATACCTGCACGTGGAACGGGGGTGGGCAATCAGCGACGATCTCGTGTGTCTGTCCAGTGTACCAACTTAACGACCATATCAGATAATTTCCCGTGGTTGTGAGGGCACACACGTGCACCACCGGTGCCTTCTTCTTCTTCGTCGGGCGGCTGCGTTCATCGGTTACAATGAATCATTTCCATGTTTATAATTAACGCGCGCGTGTTTCGTTCGGCTGCGTTTACACGGATAAAAGAGAACGGTACGGAAATCGAGAAATCGACTTTAGAAAACGGCGTTGCAAGATCATGCCCGAAAACACTTCTTCGCCGGTCAGTTCGCGTCGCGCTCGCGCGAAAGAGCTATCAGCCAGTAAAATAATCGTAAATGCGCGACCACCGCTCGCTGTAAGCTCCTTCGATAGTCTCGAACGATCGTACAGAGCGACTATCGGCACGCGGATCCGATTACCGTCACTTAGCTAACGCGTTTCAGTTTATTTATGGCGGCGGGACCATTTCACTCGGATACGCAATTTTTATAAGAATCATCAATTCTCGATAACGGTCCACGACCACGGCGATGTACAACAACCGACTCGGCTCCGATTATACGGGGGATTAACAATTTATGAAGGCTCTTCGCAGATCGGTATCCGTCCGCGCATATATTTTATTATGACAGTCGCTCAGCGTTCTGCGTCGTCGTTCTGACGTAACACACGTCTCACGCACGATAACGAGGTGAAAGCATGAGGTCGTATAAAACGACTGCGAGGCCCCGGGAATTAACATCGACGTCGTGAATAAAGCTGCACCACACCCGCACACTCGACCTCAATATTATAATATTATCACCTCGAAGCCCGGCTGTAATAAGTCGTTTGCATCGTCGTCACGTGCCGGGGGATCTCGGTGTCTGCCATATACCCGTGCCCGATCGACAGTTAGGATAAAACGGAACGTGTCAGTTGGAAAAGCTCGAAGGCCAATGACCAGTTTCACGGGTCCCCGTTTGTCACTGCACTCTCGACCATGCTTTCGGTTATGCTCCTTCAGCCGGCTGGACTGCATGCAACCGCAGTCCATTTTACACGCAAAATCGTCGCTCGATCTTGCAGACTGTAGACGTTTTATTAAATAGATAACTGTTTTATTAGGAGAAGTAGAAACGGGAAGGGTATTCGGGTACAAATAAGTCTCCGCAGGTTTTTATTTTGATATTTTACCGACCGGCGATTATTTAAAACTTTGTTAAGTTCATATTCCATCATTGAAAACTTTTCACGCAAAATCGTCACTCGATCTTGCAGATTGTAGCCCTTCCATTAAACGGATATCTTTTTTATTAGGAAAAGTAGAAACGGGAAGGGTATTGGGGTACAAATAAGTCTCCGCCGGTTTTTATTTTGAATCAGCAATGCATCCCCAATAATATTGTCTAATAAAGTCGTCACAAATTGGAATGTAAAAATCGAATATTAAGCTTTATTTTGATACAGCGCGATTATTTCAGAATTTTTGTAAGGTCCATTGTCCATGATTGAAAACTTTTCAATGGATCTGTTCACCCTGACAGCAATTTTTGTTGTAAATCAACATGACATCCTCAGTAACGTTGTCTAATAATTTGTTTAAAAATTACAATTTTGAAAGCAATTTGTCAAGCTTCATTTTGTTATAGTGCAACTATTGAAAGTCCTAATAATAGGCTTCCACAATTTTACACAGAAACTATGCCATGTCACCGGATATTATTTTCTAATTTAATATGGAAGTACAGTAAAACATTCTAAATATACTCCAATAAATTTTATTTATACCGAACGAAATGATTATAAAGCGGACACGACTAAACACGATGCGCAAAGCTTTTGCAATATTTTTTTCATAAATTGAAACAGATAATGCAAGTGCAATGACGAGTTAATTCGTCACCAATGTGTTAACACATTGAGCGTCGGCGACGTACGAGCCATTTAATTAATTATGAACTAATTTCCTTACACTTATACATTGCTTATACATTTTTTTTTTTCGTAAAATAGTATATTTTTATTGAATATTCGTTATGTTCAATTTAATAGAAACAAATATTGTTGAAGCTGTCGGGTGCAATTCAAGCGACAGACTTACGAAACCCGCACTGTCGCGGAGCTGGCGCTTTATGTGTCGAATCGGGCATTTATTACGAAAGAACGGTACCTTAGGTTTTATTCAAAGTATTGTCCATCGATGGCCACTACTTTTTCCCATCTTTCTGGTAGCATCCGGATGCCTCGTCGTAAGAACATTTCATCTTTTGACGTTATCCATGAATCGACACAATTTCTGGTATCTTCATACTCATCGTACTCGTCATCGATCGCAACAAGCAGTAATTAACCCTTTGCACTCGAAGCCATTCCATTCCAAAATCGAAGCCATATTTTTAACTATAACAGCTCCGTTGTACGCAGTTGATTTCCCTTCGTGCATATGAAATTAACTACTGTTACTCGCTCGTAGAGCATTAAAATTTTCGCCGATTTCTTAATTTCAGACCTAGCGATGTAAAAGTTGTTTAAATTACATCCTCAGTAACGTTATCTAATAATTTGTTTACAAATTACAATTTTGAAAGCAGTTTGTTAAGCTTCATTTTGTTATAGTGCAACTATTGAAAGTCCTAATAATAGGCTTCCACAGACAGGCTTTCTAGACAGAAACTATGCCATGTCACCGGATATTATTTTGTAATTTAATATGGAAGTACAGTAAAACATTCTAAATATTGTGATTTCTAAATATGACAATTTTTAGTGGCGCCTTGGAGGCGCCGTTCGAGTGCAAAGGGTTAATAGGTGAATACGGCGGGTGGGATAAAACTTCACAATTAAGTGTTTCCAAGTAGGTTTTCACCGATGCCTGGCAAGTAGCATTATACATGCGAACAATTGTTGTACACATGTATTGCGTTCGATGTTTCTCAACGTCGATTCATATGGAACTCAGTTATCTTGCATTTGAATCATCCCAAATGATTTTAACTCGTTGGCCTACACCTTACTTTACAATAACGGTGACTGGACATTTTTTTTCCTCCGTAGAACGACAAAAAAAAGACAAATTTATAGTTACTGCGTGCCTAGATATTCTTCAATGACCGTATACGATCAACAATTCAATAAAATGTTATTTACGTTTAAAGAAAATCAAGGAAATACATGTTTAGAAGATTCGGTTCGAAATCTTGATCACGAATCTGACTCGTTGTTGTAGGGCAAGGGGTTAAACGATGCGAAATTGTCTTTCGAGTCACCGATAATGCAAGTGCAAGTTATTCTTGCCTTTTGCACGAATCTTCATTCAATAATGCTTCCAATTCCGCGTGTTCGTACATTTTCATTCTTCCACTACGTTCTTCGTCTTCGACGTCAAACGCATCGAAAGAGGCTTCGTCCTTCCGGTCAGAATCGGTGCCAGTAATTCCAATCACAAAATTAAAAGTTTTGTCGGTTCTGAAAGTCTCAAAAACAGAAGTCCCGAAATGAAGAGTCCATAATTCCTTCGCCGACTCGTGTAGGACGGTCGGTTGAAAGGCGGCGGGGTTGTATTAAGGAAGCAGTTAGCCCAGGCGGGGTGGTGCGAAAGGTAGAAACCGCGTGGCTATTTCCCGTTTAACCGCCTCGGGTCGAGGCAGCTGGATCCACGACAGTCTTTTCTGCGCGAGAGGTTTTACTCTTTAAAAAGTAACGTCGGATCCTCGTGGAAGCCATTTACTCTGGAGCGGAACGGCCGTGAGGCGCGAGGAGGCACGCGTACGTGGTCATATCCGCGTTATAAACACCCTGAGCGCAAACGAACGGTGCAAAGCGGTGCAAAGCGGTGCGGAGCGGTGCGGAGCGGTGCGGAGCGGTGAGTCGCGTGCACGCATCGCGCGTCCACGAAAACCGAAGCAAATATAGAGAGAGAGAAAGAGGGAGAGGAAAGATGGAGGGTTCGGGGCGAAGGGAACAGAGAAGAGGGAGAGGAAGAGATGAAGAGGCAGGATACCAGGTTCGTTGTCATGCAGGATGCAAAAGGGGATGAACGGTGTCCGCCCCCTCGGCCATCCCCTAGCCGCCTGTTCCCTTCCAGATGGCAAGCCGGCGCACTTCATTTCCGCGTCTTACAGCTAGCCGGCACGCCGAAGGAAATGAAAACAATGAGATACAGCGGTCATCCGTTACCTATGCTCGTCGAGCTGCGTCTCTTAACTCGCATTTATATTACTTAAGCGGCTCTAAAAGCGGCCGAGCGTCCTCTCGCCGCTCGCACCCCCGAAACCCTCTTATCCGGCGGCGAGTTCTATGGCCGACTACGGTTTCCATGGTTCGAGCATTTCCCTATCCTGCCTTTCCCCTCTGCAACGGGTCGGGGAAACTTATATCCGCAATGGAATTGCGCTCCTTATGAATGTTCTTATTAATTTTGCTTAGCGTCGCGTTCCTTTATACGCCGCACCACGCGATTGGTTCGTTCATACCGTCCGGATCCTACCTCCCTCTCCGAGAAATATCTGTTTCTGGTCTCGTGTTGCTTGGGTAGTCGTGGTTGCCTCCAGTGATCGACGATAACTGGTCGTTTAGGCAAGGAATTTAAACTCTTAGGCAGTATGCGCCACTATAGTGACTTTCGCGGACGTCATCTCTCTGAACGACGTACTATACTTAATTCTATTATTAATTATTAAAGTAAATTGTTAAAGTCAAGCTACAAATTTTTCTTTCATTTTTGTCGTTCTTTGGAGGAAAAGTATTTCCACTATTTCCACAAAATAAATCGTAGGGCAAGGGGTTAAAGGGGGTACGTATAAAAATCAGCGACGGATCAGGTGGCAGCGAGAAAAGGCGTCCAATTGACCGATTGGTCATCCGTCGGTGAGCGTAGGAGTTAAAATTACCGCAGAACTAATGCGACTCTAATTTGGCGATTGTTCGGAATTGGGGATGCTTATTGCCTTCAATGACCGCGAAATATGCCGTCAGGGTGATTACAAAATTACGTTTCAATTTTCGAGATACTAACAGACGAATAATAACGGGTAAGAACAATTGTGAATCGCAAAGTTTGTATAAAACACTGAAGACATTTAATTAACTACGAACTGATTTGCTCGTTTCTGAACAGTGAGTAGCTGAAGAAAATATTTAGAACCTTGTTTAACACTTTAACTGGCGAACTAATAACATACAAAATTCCACAAAATCAAAGTAATTCATTTAATAAAGCAACCATTAAAAATTAAAAATGTATGAGAAATGGTTCACTTTCAACCATTTTGTATTCTCCAGATATCGATTAAATTAAATGCAACGAATCCAATAATGTAAAAATTTACATTTAAATATGGACAAATAATTCTGTTATCCACATATGGGTGACATGGCAATCAAAGTGTTAACAGAAACGAAGCCGTTCAAGCTTTCGGATTCAATTCGAGTGACAGACAGTACAACCCTTTACAGACCGGCGATTATTTCAGAATTTTTCTAAGGCCCCTGATTCATGACTGAAAACTTTTTAATGGGCCTTTCAATGCTGACAGCAATTTTTATTGCGGATCAACAATGCATCCCCAATAATATTGTCCAATAATGTCGTTACAAATTGGAATGTAAAAATCGAATATTAAGCTTCATTTTGATACAGCGCGATTATTTCATAATTTTTTAAAGGCCCATTATCCATGACTGAAAACTTTCTAATGGGCCTTTCAACGCAGACAGCAATTTTTATTGCGGATCAACAACGCATCCCCAATAATATTGTCTAATAATGTCATTACAAATTGGAATGTAAAAATCGAATATTAAGCTTCATTTTGATACAGCGCGATTATTTCATAATTTTTTAAAGGTCCATTATCCATGACTGAAAACTTTTTAATGGGTCTTTCAACGCAGACAGCAATTTTTATTGCGGATCAACAATGCATCCCCAATAATATTGTCCAATAATGTCGTTACAAATTGGAATGTAAAAATTGAATTTTAAGCTTCATTTTGATACAGAGCGATTATTTCAGAATTTTTGTAAGGCCCATGATCCATGACTGAAAACTTTTTAATGGGCCTTTCAACGCAGACAGCAATTTTTATTGCGGATCAACAATGCCTCCCCAATAATATTGTCCAATAATGTCGTTACAAATTGGAATGTAAAAATTGAATATTAAGCTTCATTTTGATACAGCGCGATTATTCCATAATTTTTTAAAGGTCCATTATCCATGACTGAAAACTTTCTAATGGGTCTTTCAACGCTGACAGCAATTTTTATTGCGGATCAACAATGCATCCCCAATAATATTGTCCAATAATGTCGTTACAAATTGGAATGTAAAAATTGAATATTAAGCTTCAATTTAATACAGCGCGAATATTGCAAAGCCTGCTAATAGGCTTCCGGTCGGTAAAGCATTAAGAAGCAAACTAGCCCAGACGTTTATACGAAGGTCTCCGAATCTGAAGCAGCCTGTAGACCCCAGCGAAAGCTCCCTCGGCCCGTCAAGAACCCCGCAGCACGGCGGCCGGATAAAAAGGGGTGGCACAACCGAGCTTATTTGTTGGCGCATCCTGCGGGAGCGAGGAGCCCGGCTCTCCCGCAACGGTCGAAAGTTCATCCATCTCCTTGAGCCGAGAGCGTTCTCGTTTATCCAGGCTGTTCCAGCCCGTTCGCTGGAAAGCAGAAGCAGAAGCACCAGCAGCTCGTCGATGCTCCGCATTAAATTCCGGAGCTCGGATCCGCGCCGGCTCACGTCCCGCCTACGGAAATTATGAAATCAGAGACACAGAGCACGTACTCGCGCCCCGCTTTCATGCAGGACGACTACGGATCGTCTTTTGCCTCTTCCTATCCCTTTCTCTCTCTCTCTTCTCTCTCTCTTTCTCTCTCTGTCTCTCTGGCACCCCCTTTTCGGTACCCGCGTCCTTTTCTACCCCCCTCGTCACCGTCTCTCTTTCTCTCTCAGGAGGAAGGAGATTGGCAAAAGTTTGCCTGCGCGCGGATGATGTATCGTGTCGATGATAATGCCTCGCGCCTTCTTGCCCGCCAGATAAATGATCTGAGAGAGCGGGTCGTCGTTCCTCGTTGAGGAGATTCGGCGAAATCGACGAAACCGTGGCCGAGGATCGATGGGGCCGCCATTTACGCGACGGAGGACTGTTTGTCGGCCTGTAAAACGCGTCATGTTAGTGAACACCGACGTGGTGTTTGACTTTGGGATCGGCAACGACTGTCAGCCGGACCAAAGCGATACCACGTCATCGCTCGTTTCGATGATTCATCGCGGCCCCGGGAATTTACATCGTTCCGCTCGACTATTATTCAACTGCGGAATCCGCGGACGATCCGGCTAGATCAAGATCGGAAGATCCGATCGGGGTAGAGACGGAATTGGAACGATTGCCCCACTGCGGGCCGGATCGAAGGATTCTATCACATTTTTGGGAAAAATTTAAGTTTTCGGTTGTTGCTGTCGAGGCGGTTTCTTGAGTGGCTATTGGCAATCGAAATTTGAAAATGTAAGGCAATTTAGGGTGGATGTTAAAAGATGAACGTGTGAACTTTGATTTCTTTTAGCGGAATCATTGATGCTGTTACAGTTTTATTTTTAGTAATCGTGGCTGATAAATTGGTATTGATTCAAGACATAGTAATGGAGTTCATTAAATAAAGTACATTTTTAGCCATTGTTGTCTTAAATTTCTTTCATTCGAACAACTGACGGCATTGCAATTTTATTTTCAATAATCGTGGCTGATAAATTGGCATTGATTCAAGACATAACGATTGAATTCATTAAGTAGAATGCATTTTTAGCAATCGCCGTCTTTGATTCGTTAAATTCGACCAATTAACGCCATTGCAGTTTTATTTTCAGTAATCATGGTTGAAAAATGTGCATTAATTTAAGACAACGATTGAATTGGTTAAATAGAATGCATTTTTATGCCTGGCTGCATAAAATGTGTTAAAATCGAAGCATAAATATAAAGCATTAATTTTCAACATGATCGAAAGGCTTTGTCTTCGTCAAATTTAATACAGAACGTTTAACTGCGTCTAGATAAAGGGTTGTGTATAAATGCTGTGTATAAATGTTGCATATAAATGCTGTGTACAAATGCTGTGTATAAATGCTGTATATAAATGCTGTGCACAAAGAACAACGTAGAACTGATTTATTTCAGCGATGAGTTTCGTTCGACTTTCCGTTGAATTGTAAAGGTTGTTTCACTATCGAAGTTCTGTGTCATTCTGGAAGGTCTCGCGTCGCTCCGGTGCTCCTCGATTGCACGTGCCAATGGGCACGATTTATTTTTACCTGTTCGTAATAGTAGCATCTAATTGCCAACGTTAACTGGTTCGATGCCAGAAAGCGTACCGCGGAGACGAAGGAGAGACGCGACGAGAGAGAGGGGAAGGGAACGTTATCATAGGAGGGTGCTTCTCTGCATTCGCCGCGATGCGATGGCTAATCAGATGAAAACCTCAAAAGTAGCACTGCTCCAGTTTGAAAAAAGTTGCGCTATCCGGACGTGATTATACGGTAACGAAGTCAGGGACGCAGCTTGCACCCCTTTCCCCTGGGACTGGATACGCAAGCATTTCGAAGCAACTCAAACTGTAAAACATTATATTAATAAATTGCGCGTTCGAAATCGATTACGTTCTCACATTAATTTTTCATTATGCAATTTTTCATTATTACACGCTAGTAAACTCAGCAAGTCCGAGTTTCAGGATTTTGTACAAGGTTGAGAAAGACAAAATAAATTTCTACGTTATTTTAAGATCGCCTTAAACAAATACTCCTCAAAATCCTATCGCAAGCAAATTAATATATCTCGATAGTGCAATAGTTTCAATTTAAAGCAATCACCGAGAAATAAAAGAAATAGACTGCAAAAGAAAGCTCCAAAATTTTCACACGAGTATTGAATACGCGCACGACACTGTTGGTAAAAACCTAGCAAACAAAAATCCGTTTTTGTTACGGAGAATTCTACGTTATTTTAAGATCGCCTTAAACAAATACTCTACAAAATCCTATCGCAAGCAAATTAATATATCTTGATAGTGCAATAGTTTCAATTTAAAGCAATCACCGAGAACTAAAAGAAATAGACTGCAAAAGAAAGCTCCAAAACTTTCACACGAGTATTGAACACGTCTTAAACAAATACTCTCTAAAATTCTGTCTGAAGCAAATTAATAAATTTCGATAGTGCAATAGTTTCAATTTAACACATTGACTGCCAAACTAGAAGACACAAAAATTCTCTACAATCTAAATGAGACATTGAATATAACAAAAAAAAATTCTACGATATTTTAAGATCGCCTTAAACAAATACTCTACAAAATCCTATCGGAAGCAAATTAATATATCTCGATAGTGCAATAGTTTCAATTTAAAGCAATCACCGAGAAATAAAACATAGACTGTAAAAGAAAGCGCCAAAATTTTCACACGAGTATTGAACACGTCTTAAACAAATATTCTCCAAAATTCTGTCTGAAGCAAATTAATAAATCTCGATAGCGCAATTTTTTCAATTTAACACATTGACTGCCAAATTAAAAGTCACAAAAAATTCTCTACAATCCAAATGAAATATTGAATATAACAAAAATTTTTTAAATAGAATGTATAATGTACAGTACTCTTCCTATCGTCTTACACATTCAGAATCGTCATCGTCTTCGGTACAATGAATATATTAACGTGAAAATTCATTTCGAAACCGTACAAATAATTCCGTCAGCCATATTTGGATAACATGGCGGCCAAAGTGTTAAAGCAATCACCGAAAAATAAGAAATAAATTGTAAAAGAAACTACCAAAACTTTCACACGACTATTTAACACGCGCACGGCACTGTTGGTAAAAACGTAGTGAACAGAAATCGGTTTTTGTTACAGAGAATACCAGAATATTAAAAATCGTCTTAAACAAATACACTCTAAAATTCTGTCCGAAACAAATTGATATATCTCGATAGTACAATTGTTTCAATTTAACACATTAACTGCCAAACTCAATTTAACACATTGACTGCCAAAGTCAATTTAACACATTGACTGCCAAACTAAAAGTCACAAAAATTCTATACACTCGAAATAAGACATTGAATATAATAAAAATTTTAAAAATGAAATGTAAAATGTACAGTAGTCTTCCTATCGTCTTACACATTCAGAATTGTCATCGTCTTCGGTACAATGAATATATTAACGTGAAAATTCATTTCGAAACCGTACAAATAATTCCGTCAGTCATATTTGGATAACATGGCAGTCAAAGTGTTAAAGCAATCACCGAAAAGTGACATAAATTGTAAAAGAAGCCACAAAAACTTTCACAAAAGTATTGAACACGCGCACAGCACTGTTGGTAAAAACCTAGCGAATAAAAATCGGTTTTGTTACAGAAAATGCCAGAATATTAAAAAATTCTGCAACGCGCGACTTTATCCGCGCGGTATTCATCAGCGCGTAATTATGCGCTGCGCAACGTGTAATTGTACGTATGTTAATATAATGCAAATTTCAAGACGGTCGCATCGATGAAAATTTCCGGCTGAATTTCGCAATGGCCGACCCTGGACGCTCGGCCTAGGGGGTTGGTGTGCGGAATAGAGTTTGATAGGGGTTGGATTCAGGAGAGCGTGGAACGGGGATGGTTTGCGCGGCGCGCACCTTATCACGCCACTCTGCTGTTTTAGTTTTTGTCCAGCACCTGCATATTCCAACTTTCTTCCATCCTCGGCATTGGTGGATGCACTGTTTACACGTACGTCGTGCTGCACAAGCACGGATTCGCGCCCGCACTCTTACACACACGTTGCGCCGTTTCTGCATACACGAGGGATGCAACTCGTACCCCTGGCAGAGGATATGCACGCGCGTCCGTAAATGAGATAAAATTTATTTTGCGACAGTTTCATCCAATTATACATCGAAAAGATTGCGCAATCTGACCGGCGAGGCTGCCGAGGAAAAAATTCGAGGGGTTCCTCCGTGGAACGCTTTCACGGGGATGGTTTCAACCCTCGAGCGCGAGATGGACGATCCGCGACGCCATTTTCCTCGGTAATAAACATTTCGTTGATCCGTATGCGGATGCGCGGTATTCCAGACGAGGTTGTGTGAGCTTTTGTTAAATTCTTTGGCATTCGCCTCGGTGAAAAGTATTTTTATTCTTCGTACACGTTCGGCGACGTTAAGGGAGTGTTCCAACAGTGATTGAAATTATTGGTAAAATTGGCGTATAGGAGGCAGACAATTTTTACGTGAACTCAATTATTATTATTAATTAACTTCCGGCGAAAAACGTTGTTTATTCTTATTTCAGAATGTCTAAAGAATAATTACTAATTTTTCAGACCCGAAATAGTAAACAATTTAGCTGTGTCAGTCGTTTGAATTTTCTGGTATGCATGACATCTCACGCATGAAATTTTTATACGATACGATACTGTGAAGATAAACAATAAGTAACCCCCTCGAAATACGTAAACGATATTTTAATTTAAATAATTCTGTGTCCGAACAGAATTCAACGAACGATTCGCAGAACTAATTTAATAATAAATAATCGCGTTAAAGAACATGCAGGATATGTGTGTTTAAGAATTGTTAAAGAGTGTCGTTAACAGTAAACTCACCCATTCGGTTGTAAATCCACTGCAAGGTTGTAAATGTGGACAGCAGAACAGTGCGTTGATCCCTTGCAGTGTACGCTGAACCGATCAGCTGATTCCTATTCGATGGCGACGAACGCAGGTAGCGGACGAAGGCAGGCTATCCCAATGTTCACTTCCATTGCACTTTCACTGAACACTGACACCATAACTTATTTAATAATATTTAAGACGACGTTTCCTTCGTTTAAATTTATGGCTCTGAAAAGCAGCCGATTTTAAAAAGAAATACGTAACACAATGCCCGAAACACACGTTTCACACATTTTCTCCAATCCGTTGTTCACACCGCACAAGAACATTTAAAAAGATATTATAATGCAATAACGCGCTCGTGACGTCCTTTCTGTCGGAAGATACCGTGGAAGACTAGCGCGACGGTCGTGTTTACCTACAAGCGAGCTTGTCAAACGAACTGAAAGAGGACAGAGAAATTCCTTGTCCTGAAAAACAGGAAAGGTAAATACATACCTCTCGATAGAACCGTATTCGGAGTAAATCGTCGCCTGTGAGGGCTTTCAATCGACCGCCCTCCAAAATCTAGACTTTGACATATTTATGACCCATCCTTGAGACCGGTCGCACGTGGCACGCACTCGGAACGAAGCCCGGTCGAGAACAATGTGTCGCGTTCGAATGAAAACATTTGAAACTCTCGAGGATGAAAACAAAATTTTCACGACCTTGTCGTCGCGTTCCGCGTAGAGAAACACGACCGTCGCCGCCAGTCTTACACAGTTTCTTCCGACGGAAGGTCGTCGCGAGCGCGTTATTGAACTATAATATTTTATTAAATGTTCTCGTGCGGTGTGAAGAACGGATTGGTGAAAATGTGTGAAACGTGTGTTTTAGGCATCGTGTTAAATATTAACATCGTGTTAAAAATTAACATTGTCTTAAATATTATTAAATAAGTTGTGGTGTCAGTGTTCAGTGATAGTGCAATGAAAGTGAACATTGGGATAGCCGCTTTCGTCCGGTACGTGCGTTCGTCGCCAGCGAATAGGAATCAATGCATCAGGAAGCAGTGCAGTGGATTTACAACAGAATGGGTGAGTTTACTTAAACACACATATCCTGCATGTTCTTTAACGCGATTATTTATTATTAAATTAGTTTTGCGAATCGTTCGTTGAATTCTGTTCGGACACAGAATTATTTAAATTAAAATATCGTTTACGTATTTCGACGGGGTTACTTATTGTTTATCTTCGCAGTACGTATCGTATAAAAATTTCACGTGGTACGCGTGAGATGTCATGCATACGAGAAAATTAAAACAGCTGACACGACTAAATTCTTTATTATTTCGGATTTGAAAAATTAGTAATTATTCTGTAGACTTTCTGAAATAAGAATGAGCAGCGTTTTTCTTAAAATTATTATCGTCGCGTAGTGAAAAGAAATTCGGAAAGTTCGCGTTCTCTGACTTGTTCTTTTACCTCTGATCGCACGCCTGGTTGGCGGACGGTCCGAGCGCGTGTTAGTTCGCACACTTTTCTCTCATTGACCAGTGATTTTTCATTAATAACTCGTAAACGAAACCGCAGATTGAATTTTCGCAAAGGAAAAAGTTACTTCGAATTACTTCAGCAACCCCTCGTTTCCTACTGTTACGATACTTTTGGGAAACACCCTGTATTAACACTTTGACTGCCATGTCATCCATACATGGGTGACAGAATTGTTTGTCCATGTTAAAATATAAATTTGTACGTTAATATATTCATTGCACTAAATTTGGTTGAGATCTGGAGAATAGAAGAAGGTTGAAGGATAACTTTGTGTCGTACATTTTAAGTTTTCAATTGTTGCTTCGTTGAATAAATGATTTTATGGGATTTTTGAGGTCGTTGATTGGACAGTTAACACTTTATCGACCGGCGACTATTTCAGAATTTTTGTAAGGCCCGTGATCCATGACTGAAAACTTTTTAATGGCTCTTTCAACGCTGACAGCAATTTTTATTGCGAATCAGCAATGCATCCCCAATAATATTGTCTAATAATGTCGTCACAAATTGAAATGTAAAAATCGAATATTAAGCTTCATTTTGATACAGCGCTAATATTGAAAAGCCTATTAATAGGCTTCCGGTCGATAAAGTTTTAAGGTGTTAAAGTGGCGCGTCGTTCAGAGAGATGGCATCCGCGAAAGCCACTATAGTGTCGCATAGTGCCTAAGGGATTAAATAACGATTCCCACAAAAGTAGAGTAACAACATACACACTATCAAAATTAAATGGAAATCTTCGTCGGAAGTTTGACTCGGATGTTCCAATTCGAATATTTAAGAACTCTCCTCGCCGTTCCCACGATAAGAGCAGCAAATCCACCAACCCCTTTTCCAAATCACACCACATCAAAACCCTGCTTCCCCTGACAGCGTCACCGTCATCCCCTTGCGATTCTCACCGATCCAGCGAAGCGTCTCGCCGACACCAACGGCATGGTAGCAACAGCAGCGGAGCAAGCGGAATGTCAGAACTTAATAGTCGCCGGGTAATCTATCAAGCAACCCCATCGCTCTCGAGCATCCCCTTCGGCTCGGTTGCATTTCCTTGCTCTATTAAGCAATCGCCAAATTGAACTGCACAGAGAACGCGTCTCGAGGCATGATCGTTCGAGGCGTCATCCTAGTTAGGCTTGTCCGCGCGCTGACCGCGCGAAACGTCCCCGATAAAACGGTCTGTCGTCTGTCGAACGAGGGCTGTGGGAGGGTTCTCGCGAGCGTATATCGAGGGATGGCAAGGGGGTGGTGTTTCGCTGGGACAATGGGGACGACAGCCGAGCTTCCTACTTTTGCGCCTACGGCTCGGATAAAAGCGGCTGAGCGAGGCCGATTGAAAAACGCCAAGGGATCGGAAGCAGCTCTCTTCCCTCTATCTGCTCTCTCTGGAGATGATGTCCTCTCCCGTTTCTCTCTCCCGTCTCTCTTTCTCTCTCTCTCTCTCTCTCTCTCTCTCTCTCTCTCTCTTGGCGCGTTTCTCCCTTTCTCTGTTCTCTCTCTCTCTCTCTCTTCCTCCGTTTTCTCTCTTTCTCCGTTTTCTCTCTTTCTCCGTTTTCTCTGGTGCCTTGTTCGCCGACGGTGGCTACCTTCGCGATATTCATTTGCGAATCAAAACGGCCTTTCTCTTCTCCCCGCCAGCGTCGGCTACGTTTCCTGCGAGCGTCGTTGTTCCGCCGACCACTTTTTACCGTTTTGTTAAATGTTGCCGTACCGAGCGGCCGGCTCTTATCGCCGCCGCGACGCTACACCGATGCACCTGCATTGAGCCACAAGCGACAAGGAAAACCTGGCTCGACATTAACGGGGGAATTATGTTAATCGAGCCCGGAGAATTGAAATTTCGAGCTTCCCGCCGCGCGCCACCGCTCGGCCCGCCTAATCTGCTGCGGGTCGAGTGTAGGGCCGATGATTAACTTCCCGGAAAGACTCCAGACCCGCAAGTAATTTTCTTTCTTTTTCCTATTTTATTTTTACCGTAGACAAGTCGCCGGAATTTTTACCGCCAATCTGACTCCACGATTTTCACTCGCCTTCGCGTTCGAGGACTTGCGAGATCTTGGCGGAGGGGGTTGCAAAATGCTGTTTCAAGATCTTGAAAATCTTATGTGGTACAATTATGGGCTTTTAGGCTCTTGGAAAAACTGCAGTAACTATTACGCCACTGAGTATTTCTCTGTTCAAATACTCGGAGAATGGTGTGGTTTCGTCGTATCGCAATATTTATTTGTTTTAAGATAGCGGCGAGTAGAATTCTTGCAATGTTCGTAACTTGTCGATAAATTCTAAATAAATTCTCGATAATAAGATGGAATTTTATTGCTGATTAAAGGAAATTAATCGAGGACTTGCGGGACCTCGGGCGGAGGGGGTTGCAAAATGCTGTTTCAAGATTTCGAAAATCTTATGTGGTACAATTATGGGCCCTTAGGCCCTTGGAAAAACTGCAGTAGTTCT
>CM052089.1:17262592-17327805 GCA_028453745.1 Agapostemon virescens
AACCACGTGCAATGGAATTATTCTAGGACTAAAAATGTCTCCAATTAGGAATTAAAACTGCTTGGAGTGCAAAGGATTAATGCGTACACAGTTTCTTATTATTATTACTTGTATTCGAGCATAGCAATGTCATAAATATTTCAAAGAACAGCATGGTAATTTTTAATAGTGCGTCGGAGTCGCCATTCGCGCGCCAAGGGTTAACAATCTTAACCGGTTCAACATAATACGTTGACATTCTTAAATATTGTTTAATCCTTGGCCTGCTTCGCAGTGCACCAGCTCGTTTTTGCCGTAAATGCATAAAATTCGCAGTCTAGTAGCAAGCGAGTCGGTGATTATGAAAATGAAGTCGTGTCTTCTTTCTTTCAGATATTTAAATTTCTGCGTCGGGCAAGGAAACTATTTCACCGGGATATAGAATTTTCTATTTCGTTACACGACTATCAGTAAACTCGATCGACGTAATACATAATAAATACATAATAATACATGTTCAATTCGTTGGAACATTTTCGTAAACACCGGCACACGCAACGCGAGAAGAATTTCGGAAAATTTCGGAAATACGCAAATAACGAGAGAATCAAACGCAAAACATAAACTCCAGCTCTATTCTGGAGCTAGGTCGGTATCTCGGCTCGCAATCGACGCCGGTCCTCGGGCAGCTAATTTTACGAGACCTCTGTTCTCCAATTGTAAACAGGAATATCGTTGCATATCCAACGTTTTCGCGATTCTCGCGTCTGTTGAATCTGCGCGGAGCAAAACCGATCGCAATTTACAGCCCATCACGGATCCACAAGTTCGCACCGTTGCCAATATCGAGTGAAACGGTCCAACGACGCGTGGAGGCGAAGGTCGTTCCGAAAGTGGCAAAGCCAAAAATTATGCGATGAAATTGTTAATGAAAGCCTTGCCGCGAAAACAATCGGCGAGCACGCTTTGCATACAGCGCTAGAGACGATTTGTCATTCAACCGCGCGTTTCCTCGAAGGTCGCCGGCAGGAAGAGGATCATAATACGAATAAACTGGCAAAACCAAAATGGCGCGGAGGGGAAACGACGACGGGCATTATTCACGATCGACGCATCACAAACGCGTTTCAAACGCAATTCCGTTCGAGCGTAATTTTTATTTTCGCGTAATTCTTGTCGAACAGTTGTGCTTGCACCGGCACAATAAATAAACCGATGACGTAGCTTGTCCGGGCCGTTAAAGTCGATCGAACGTGCACGTGACGACGCTAACCGACGTGGAAACTCACCTCGTGGACTTCCATACGAGGAGTTCCTCACGTGGGTGAATCCTCGATACCTGTATCGCCAGATAAAGTGCGTGCCGATTGGTATCGGCACGTCGAAAACATCGGCTGCCGTATCGCCGACGCAACGCTATAAATAACCGAATAATAGAGACACGTCTATTTCCAAGTTCATGAAACGGACGGTGTTCGCGAGGCCTCGGTCTGACAATCGCATTCGCGTCCACGTGAAACTCCGATGCGTGTGCTGCGGCAAAACGGTGGTGCTCGGTCCAGCCAGTCTTTGAACTCGTTACGGACGCGCAAGAGGCGGAAACGGGAACGATAACGCCGCCTATTTTAATACGAAATTGCTAAAAAAAACCGTATCTCTAATGCGTTTTTATTGAAACGCCTGAAACTCTGGCGGAGCTTGAAATCTCGATGACGATTAAGCCGCTTTACGACCAGCTTCTTCGTTAATTACACAGAAAATGGCGACGGGCCTCCGATCCGTGCTTCCTCGGCATGTTTTTCCGTTTCTGTTCCTGCGGAGACGGATTGATAATGCGCGTCGCGTTCAGCCACCTCGGTCATATTATTAATTCGATTTGCAGTGCGCCGTCACGGAGGCACGTACCGTCGATCGGGAAAGGTCGGACGATCAACCTTGAGGTCCTCCACGGAAAAAGGAAAGACGACGATCGTTGTCGCGAATGTTTTTGCACGGAGAAGTACGGTTTCCATCGTCTGGCGGAGATTTCGATGAATTTTTTCGGTAATCGTGCGTCGGTCGACCCGCTCGTTGCCCGTCCGACGAGACGCGCATTTGCAAGATATAAAACCCGGCCAGTTAAAAACAAAGTCACCGACATTTTCGCGGTGTTGAGCCGCGGGGCCGGGCGATTGTGCGTGGAACGGCGGTAGCCGGCCGACGCGCACACACCATCGCATCCGTGTTCGCTGATCACGAGTCCGTCGAATGATTCCCTTGTTGTCTATCGTGAGCATTCGGTGGGTAGCCTTTGAATTCGTCAAATCCGGCAGCGGACGCGTGCTGCTCGCCAGAGGGAATCAATACGCGGGCTAATTAAAGACCGCGGGGAATTATTTCGAAGAAAACCCCTCGATAAAACCGGGATTTTTCATCGAGCGTTCGTTGATTCTCCCCCCGCGCCGTCGAGCGAAATCGGTTTATACGCGTTACCCCCGATTTCGATGGATATCGAGACATCGAATCGCCGCGGCTCGCGTCTGCTGCGTCGCGTCAGCTCGAACGGGTTATGTATACGGATTGCAGCCGGCAGCGATAGTGCAACGGGAACGGAAGATACTGCGCGATAAGATCGGTGTAAGCTAGAAACGTAGAAACGCGCCGCGAGAGCATCGGAGAAAAAGAATTTACATAGTAATATTCCATGAGATTGCCTGCCGCCTGA
Organism: Agapostemon virescens; assembly: GCA_028453745.1. Classification (NCBI taxonomy): domain Eukaryota; kingdom Metazoa; phylum Arthropoda; class Insecta; order Hymenoptera; family Halictidae; genus Agapostemon; species Agapostemon virescens. The sequence continues at coordinate 17,265,276 of CM052089.1, forward strand.
TAAGAGGGCACACGTTCGACAAAAAAGACCGACGATAAAAACGTTCCGCGGATACCGTGCGGATAGGCGCGCGGATGGCGCGGATGCAGAGATTCCGGCCGGTGTCTCTCGTCGCGCATCCACCTGCGAAACACGAAACCGCGTCGCAACGATATTCAAACCCGTCGACGTTGTTTATATTCGTGCCACGTCGCGGGAACCGGTCGGTTCTTAATGAATCGTCGCGAAACCGTTTCGCTCGCGCCGATAAGACGGCGCAATTATAAATTGCCCTGCACCGAACGCGATTAGGTAACCGCGTGCAGCCGGGATGCTCCATTTTCAAAGCCGATTATGACGCTGGAACGTTGTTGTTCTTTTTTTTCTCTCTCTCTCCTCCGTCCCGTCCCCCCCCATAAAAGGCTTCGAAAGTCCGAGCCGGGGGAATCCCTGGATCCTGGGGGCATCGTTAAGAAGAAAAGCTTCTTAAGATGCTGCGCGCTTCGACGGAGTTCGCCTCGTCTCTTTCGTTCCTTCGAACGCGGACAAACAAAGTCGATGAAGAAATCCCTGTGGCCGACGCGCAACGAGTTTATCGAGCATTCGAACTTATGGTTTTCCGCGACGAAGCATGGCAAGACGGGCTGCACACCGACCGAACGGGCCGTTATCTCGGTGGACCGGCGGACGCTCGATCGCGACCGGAGAAAATTGATAATTACGTTCTGAAGCGGCGCGCTATTCGGTAATCGAGTCACGTCGGCGTGGGTACCCGTGTTAACGGCGAAAATCGATGAAGATTTCACGCGCGCCTAATCTCGTTAGGACCGCGCGGGTTCGGTTCGGTTCGGTCGAACACTGCGTAGAAGAAACCGCGCGGAGACATCGTGGAAAGAGCATCGCCGGCTCAAGGCGGTCGGAATAGAAAATAGCGGATTCTCGGGATAGGCGCGTCTTCAAGGTAAACGCTAGACCGAAGACAATATACAACAGGTGATTAGATTAACGAGAAGCAATAAACATCGGTTGCCGAGGCCGTTTACCACATGCCGACTATTGGTTTTATCGCTACGCGGCTCCATCTTATTTTAGCGGTCTGGCACGAGATGTGGAGCATTCGAGGGAATTCCCCCCGATCTCTATTGCGAATTCTATTCTAAGTAGAGCACCGCGGAATCTCCATTAAACGCAGCAATATTTTGCTCGCGATTCTGCCACCGCTTACTTCGCCGTCCCGTATAACATTTTCGAATTTACACGTGATCTCGCAATGGCGCCCGCGACCATCGGATCGTGCTCTATACGCAGTGTATCGGTTGGTCGAGCGTATATATATATATTAAGACAGAAAGGAAATTATGGTATTCTTGTAGCTCCGGTTAATCTTTGAACTCCCCGTCATCTTTTCGGACGATCGTGCTTTAAATAAACGGAGCGTCGGCGGCTCGGATGCAGACGTTCGATCGGTCGTACAACCAATTTGTTCGAACGGAGAGGGCACCGCTGAAAAATTCACGGAGACAACGAAACGGACCGAGGAGGAGGAGGAAGAGATAGGAGGGGCGAAGACGAGTCAAAGACCAGCACCGTCCGAGCTGGATTCGAATTAACCAGTCGCAAAGTGGGCGGCCGGTATATTTAACGGCAGACTGCGCCAGAATGCTTCCTCATTGAAACCCGACCTCCCGGCGACCTCGGTTCCCCAGATTTTTCAGTTGCCCGCGCGCGATACCCTACGTCGCGCAAGCTCGACGCGTATTCGCCGGGGGAAGCCTCGACGGGGACCAGGATGCGATAAACTGACAAACATCAGATCGGCTTAACGCGCAAAACCGCCGAGAACACGAGGAGACGTATCATAGTCAAACAGCCGGGTGTCTAACTCGTTAAGCATTGCCAACGAATCCGACAGGTTCGCAGAAGTTTGATTACAGACGCCGGAAAAGTGACACCCTCCTCAGTGCACCACTACGGCGAAACCCCCGCCTCTATAACTAAAACCTGTAGACTTTCTAGAGCTGCTCCGCTAACGTTCCAAACACCTAAGGCGACCCATAAACTCTCGGCACACTGGCTGAAACGAGAAAAGTGATCCTCTAAAGTGATTATGTCTTCTCTACACCGTGAAGCCATCTTTCAACCGGTAACGGACACTGGCTACGCTCTCTTTTTCATGGTAGCGATGCGCACTGCTCTCAGGGGCTAAATCTCTTCGGATCGTATCAAAGATGCAACGATCGTCTGATTCTCTGGCCAAGTATCTTTTTTCCCAAGAGGACCAAGCCGGTGTTACCCAAAGAGTAATAACTGCTCCGAATACACAGTCAAGAAAAGACAATAAAAAAAAAAAAAAGAAAAACGAAATGTTTCTAACAGCGTGAAACGAGCGGTCGAGTGAAATCGCGATGCCATGCCGACGAGTTACGAGCGTTTCTACGAGGAACTTACGAAACACGTGTTCCACGCGTGGAACGGTACAAAGAGGGGAAAGAAAGGTGATCACGGCGAAAGGACAATTCGGGGGCTCGCCGTGTTCTCCCGGTACATCGTGTTCCGTTCTTCTACGGTCGCTGGACCGTAATACGAGGGAAACACGTAGTTTCTGTTCGGTACGAGCGAAGGCGGAGGAACGGAGAAAGCAAATCGGATAGGTTCGGATGTGCGAGGTGTAGGAGGGTTGGTTGGCTGGTTGCATGACGCTTGGGGAGCGCGGCGATACCATGACGTATCGACCGAGCGCACCACGCGGACTGACGTCACGATCACGGCCTCAGTCAGACCGCGAGCACGTGAACAGCACGCCGGTGATCACGCGGTCGTCGGCTGATTGCACCGCTCCCATTGGTCGGGCACGGCGAGCCCCTCGACAGGATTGGCCGCGGCGATGCGCGCCGCATGATCACGCACACAACGGGCACGGCGTGTCGGGCCAGCCGACCTGAGAAAGCTTCATTGCGTTACCAGACGTTCAACGGTTACCTCCCTTGCGGGTTTTTTCGCGAGACCAGTAATACCGTACACGCGAGAGAGACTGCGTTTAACCCGTCGCTTGGGCCGTGCCTCTTTCAATCGCGATTCCCTCGCAACTAGCCAAGCTTATTTCTCTTTGAAAAAAATGGATACGAACCAAACGCTTCTATCGCCGCCGGCCTCACCCCAATTCAAACATGTAAGTGAATTAAAAGTACCGCCAGCGTAGAGCGGCCTGGCTGCCCGCGAAATACGAACGCAGCTGGCCCGACGACCCGACCTAGACTCGCGCGGTTCTCGTAATGAATTGTCCTGTTCCTTTGAAATTCCACGAAGGTGCTTTTGGCCCTTCGTTTTCTTTATTGTTTTGAATTTGTCCGTACGTGCTCGCGCGACTCGCGTCGACGATTTGTTTTGGTGAAATTTGTCGTCGGTACTATCGGCATCTAATTTTTCGGTGATCGTGTCCTGATCGACTTTGTGAAACCGTTCGGGAAATTTGGAGGATTCGTAAAGACCACGGTTTGTTTGTGTTACAGGTAGAACCCTTGCAATCGTCGTTCAGCGTCGCGGCGCTACTCGGGGACAAGCTTTTGCAAAAAGCGAAGACCACCGGGATAAATGCAAAGAAAGAGAACAACGATGCGGGTTCGCGACCTGGTTTGCCACCAACACCCCAGCCGTCCGATTCCGAGGAGGACGAGCCTCTGCGAAAACGACGGTGCACGGAGCAATGCGAGTTGGTGAAGGTAAATACCGTCTTATCTGGAAACTGTTTTCTACGCATCTTAAATACACACGAGTCTATCTCTTTTTTCATTTTTTTCTTCCTCCGCGCGCGCAATCGGTGCACCGCTCCGACATACGTTCACGCATGCGCGCACGCCTGCACGGTTGTTTTGCAAGATGACCCCGTTTGCAGCGTGCATTCACTCTTACACCATTTTTGTCGCTTATCCTTCGAGCGGATACTTTGTACCTTCCGACGGTATCGGTACGCGGAACGCTCGATGGGTACCTTTCACATTAAATAGATGGCACTTCAATTATTCTTCTGCTATTGATGTAAAATATTTTCTCTTTTGCAAAAAAAAAATATAAAATTACATGAAACGACGTTTCCTACGTGCCAGAAATGTACAAGAATTTTGAGTGCCTAAATTAAATTTGGGAATCGTGAATGTATCTAGGAAGTAATCTTCCTAAAATTGAAAAATTTTCAAAATCCCGAATAAAATTCCTGTTCATTTCTGATTCGAGATGCGCACGTTAAAGATGAAGCTGAAAGCCATTGTCTTTGTTATGTTAGCTGTTGCTCGACGGTACACCGCCTCCGAGTCCCGAGCCTGCCCGAGTGTCGGTTATAATGCGGGCGAATCGAGACGGTACCTGCAGTCCAGCCAACTTAACGCCAAAAACAACGGTACCGACTCCGCAACTGGTCCCACGTGAGGCGCAGACTAGTCCACAGTCGGAACCGATCGCTCGTCAGAGCACCGCGGAGCCGGAGAATGTTTTGAAGAGCCTCAAGTTCAAAATGAGCTTGCGGAAGGAGGAGATCATCGTGAACAACAAGAACACGGACCGAGAGACCATCCAGCCGAAATTACATCTTTTGGCACCGAAACCAGCACCGATCATGGTAACCGGGCTCCTGGGATCCCCCTTGGTACTACCCCGAGCACCGTTGCTGCTAGTAACCGCTTCTCCAACCACCGCCACGAATATCTCCACACCGGAATTAACTGCGAGACGCCGTGTCTACGAATGCGAGCATCCGGGCTGTCGCAAGAATTACTTCAAATCGTCCCATTTGAAGGCTCATACGAGAACCCATACGGGCGAACGACCGTTCTCCTGCCCCTACGAAGACTGCAACCGCCGATTTTCAAGAAGCGACGAACTGTCCAGACACAAGCGGACCCACACCGGCGAGAAGAAGTTCGCTTGCACGGTCTGCCAGAGAAGATTCATGAGGAGCGACCATCTGGCGAAACACGTAAAAAGACATGCCAGGGACAGGTCGTCGTCGGTGGGGACAAACGGTGTTCAAACTTCGGTGACGCAGGTGACGTCCGCGCCTCTGCGGGTAAGCCTGCTGCCTGTTTTGGCGCCGCGACCGACGCAACCCGCCCAGCAAATCATACCGCCGCAATTGGCAGCTTAAAAAGCCATAAGTACGGTGACGTGAAAAGTCACCGGGTATTTGCTTGAACTGCGTCGAAAGCTGTGGATGGAGCTTTAATTGTCGCGCCGTCGAGAACCATTCCAAAGTCGGTCGGACGGGACCGTCGTGTTCCTCGATGGGTAATTGGAAGGATGAGTTCGATCGAATGGCGATAGATGTTCCCCCGTATGAACGGGAGAGTCCCCATAAGATCTCGAACTTGTCGGGAACGAGTCGGAGGATCGATATGCTCGCTTCGAGATACCAAGGATTCCAACAACTTGCCTCTGTAACACCGTGCGTAGTCGGTGATTTCTGCGGGAAGAAATATACGTTAGCACGAGGCGTACTTATGAGAATGAGACCTAAAGGCACGAGGAGCGGTGAGATAAGTCATGAAAACGAGGCTTCTTTACCGTCCGTGAACCAAGTACCTAAGCGTGTCTGTGATCTGTGATGCATAAGCGCGTTGACCGAGAAAAAGAGTATTTATTTAAGCATTCAAAGACAGTCTTTATGAATTATGTACGTAACGGCTATGCTAAAGAAACAACGCCGGAGACGGTGCTGTTTTTATTATTGCCGACTAGTTATACATGTTAATTATGAATCACGTAATGTATATAATGTCTGCTCGAGGAAGTCCTTCTGGACAGCATAAGACTTACTGTAAAGATAAGAGTTAACGATTTTTTTTCTACAAGAACAAAGATTAATTAAATGACTTCTATACTTTCGTAAAATTTATTGTAGATGTTTAATCACAACCCGAACCAATTTCGCAATGTCCTTCCTGTTATATACGTGTTCCTAAACGACGATCGACCTTCGGCTTTTTAACGATTCGATTGCAACGGACTGTTTAATCGCATCCCATTACGAGGCGAGTTCTACAAACCACAATTATTTAGTACTATCATTTTTTGAAAATTCCGATTAGATTAATTTTGTTTGCACATCACACCGCTTTGCGAACGGAAAAAGTGTTGTATTTTGTATTGTTTTGCTCGTTGCAGTTGCGTAAGCATGACGAGGAGCAAGTTTCTAATAAACATCGTCGGATGTCAGGTTTTTCTTGCGTGCGAGTAAAGACTAATACGGAAGGTCATGCGTCGAGATGACCGAGGATGAGGAAAATGACTAGTTCTATTTACGAAGCACTGGATGCGTGCTACGATTGAACGATAGTGAACCGTATGGAAATACGTGACGTAGCGTCTGCAGCGATTCAGATAAATACCGTGAAAGATAATTAAACAGTAAATACGCATGAACGGTTGTGTTACATTTTTGATGTTTTCAATTTTAAAATCCACAATGTTGCTCGGGAACGATTAACCAACGCGAGATATATCCCACTACGAATATTTCACAATTGAATATATATGTATCTCCGTCGAAACAACGGTGCAATAAGTGTACGCCTCGCTTATCTGTCCACGAGGGGTTAGGCCGAACCAAGGAAATTCGAACAAAACAACATTCGCACGTGTTCACAAACTTCTTAGACCTCGAAGCATATTTACCTATACAGTCAACTCGTTCGAGGAAACAAACGATTTTTAAACGAACTTAACTACTGAATCGTTAGCGTTAGAATTCTTCGGATGCGAAGACACAGAAACGAGCATTGCCGGCAAATATTCTATTGAAGCAAAAAGTTTCCATCACGCATCGTGTAAGAAGAGCTGCGCCGAGTCGAGTGCGTGGATATAATCTCTTCCTCTTGATTAAGATCCACAAAAAGATACTTTCCATTGAAGATGCCCGATTCTTTTTCCTCGAAGAGGTTTCCCTTATCTTCTGAATATCTGTGATAAAAATTGTAAATCTTGTTACATATTTTTGTATGTGCAAACGACGGCTTACGTAACGCTCGTGTTTAAATAATATTTTGTTTAAAAACTTCCTGATAATGTTGTTTGAAAATATTTCGTTCCCACGCAAGACCTTCTGATTCGTGCATCTATGATTATTGTAAATCTTCGGTAATATTTTGGAGGCACACGGAAAGATAGGGTTATTATAGTTATACAGGCTTGCGGTTTAGATGTTCTTCGATTCGATTGGTGAGAGGACATTGTTGGGACAGATAGGGGGTGCATATAAAATATTCCATTGCAGATTATCGCGCAATTCGCGGGACGAAAAAAAAGGATTATGTTAACGTCGCATACAATTCACGAGGTCGTAGATTAAGATAAGATTTTTTTTTATCGATCGTTTACATTCGTACGAGGAGTCGAATGCCCAAAAGTATGCGATTTTGCTTTCATGTATATTTTCGTACTCGCCAATCTCTTCAAACAAAAGTTCCTGATAAGTATATGCCAAGTTTGATTTCTCCAGCATCGTGGAGACAATAATCGATGAGAGTTCTTTTGTCTTTTTACTGGTGACCGAAATAAAAATTAAACGTTCGCCCTTATTTTGAATAGTAACTATCGAGTACAATGATTCTTTTGGTTTGCAAATTGAACAAGCTTTAATGAGCTTGGCGTAGAGAAAACGTTAGATTGTTTATTTGCATAATCAAAAACTTCGTCTCATATTATTTTTAAGTTGTCATCCGTATTTTTTAACGTATTTGTAACGCACGGGGCAACTTAAAATTATGATCCTCGGCAATGGTCTCTCACGAAATGCTGTAGTTTCTTGCGTCAGCCAAGGACTCCGTTCTTTTAATATTGTAAATGTCACAAACAGGTGTGGGACCGGTAGATGACGCAAAATGTCCTCCTGATTACCCTCATTTGCTTTTATTAAAATTTTTGTTTTCTGTGAAAAGCGTAACACATAATAAATTGTTGTCATTGTATTTCACGAGTGGAACAACATTAAACCGTGGAGCAAAATGAACTCGCAATAAATCTGTAGAAAGTATTTAATTTACAATAGTTTTTGTATTAGAAAACGTGCTTTTTAATTTTTCATATATTTTTCTATGATTTCTCCAGTATTATCTATTTTATTGAAAACAATGAAAGCTGGTAACTTTATTTAAATGAACCGCTGGAGGAAGTATCTTTATATGTTAATAAACAAATATTATTCGTAACGATTGTAAATATTTCAAAGCAGCTTTTTCTCTGATGCTTTGTAATCCGAAAAATTTCCCTTACTCGTGAATGTTGTTAGACAGGCAGTAATTTCCTCGCTCATAAATAAGCATACACCTGAAAGTGCAATACCTCTGGGACATTGCATCAAGTACAAGAATTCCGCACCTAGGTCTTTCATAATTCAACACGAGGAAAAAAAGTTAATTAGGCGATAAATGCATTCGTTTATACTTATCAGTCATGATTCAATACCAATTATTCCCGAACAATTTGATGGTGTGTTTCAAACATGTGCTTACGTAGATACCTTTTGTACCGTTATTCTTGTAGAGGAGAATGCTTGCGCCGCGTCATTTGCGTAGCATAAAAAAATTGAACGCCGTTAAAAAAAAAATGCCATTTATTGTTTTTAGTAATAATAAAACGTACACATATAATCATTTTTAGACCAATGTGCATATGTACATCTATTACAAATCTCCATACTATTCTGAGAAAATAATAATTTCTGATAAAATATATATTATTATAATATATATATATATATGTATATTTATATATATATATTTATATTTATATATATAAAAAATATAGTACTTTTAACATTATATGAACATTCTTATCTCTATTACAAATGTATAAAAATTAAAAACTTTTATTATAGTCTTGTATCATTCCGCGAGCTTTAGACGTTATATTCTTTTTCTCATTTTTTGTGGAACTTCTTGCTCGTGTCAGACGCCATATCGTACAGCGTCTGGGCTGGTTTAAAAGCATCTCCGTAATGACTTTGGAATTCTTCCATTTTTCTCACTAAATTACCAGCTCCGTAGTGGTCTACCCAACGGAAAGGTCCACCGGTGAATGGAGGGAAACCTAGTCCAAACACGGCACCTATGTCGCCCTCCAACTATAAAAATGTTTATTTAAATCTTGGTAAAAAGAACATTAAACAAAATGTGTTCATGTGATTTAGTCATAATTTTGCATACCGGATTGGCCAATATATTTTCTTCTAAGCAAAGCACCGCCTCGTTAACAAATCGAGATACCATTCGCAACTGACGATCTTCATCAGTTGTACTTCCTTTTGGTTCAAGCTGGTATGTTTTCAATATATCCATCGCTTCTGGGTTAAGAGGTCTATTTTTAACATTCGGTTCATATATGTATATACCTTTACCAGATTTTCGACCTAAACATAATTTATATAAATGTATTTGCATCGATAGAAATAAAATTGAGTACTAAAAATTTTTCATTAATTTCACGCAATGTAAGCTGCATAAACACATATTTCTTTCCTTAATAATAGTGATAAACTAAAAATAATGCAACAATTTAGTTCAATTCTTCAAATGCTTCTACTGTTTCGAATTTGATCAACTGATTTTTATTACAAATGCATTAAATCCGCAGTTCATTGATTACGATTTGGTGGTAACAATTACTGTAGCAGAAATAAATACTCGTCTAAGGGTAATAATGGAGGAATTGAATAAATACCAAGGAAACCAGCTTTGACTAAATCGCCAAGTATGTTTACATCTCCTCCTTTGAAACGTTCACCTAGAGCCTTTACTAGGTAAGCACTTATGTGAGCTCCAACGTCAAGACCAACTTCATCCGATAACGTTGCCGCTCCGACAGGAAATCCGTACTTCTTAGTCAACTTATCCAAAGTTACCGGATCTACACCTTCCTATTTTCGAAACACATTACATCTATATTGTCTCATTTATGTCATTTAACATTATGCTTATGGGACGTATCAAAATTACGCATTCTAATATGTTTAATTTACGATTATTAAAATTGTAAGGATGCATTTATTAGAAATTATTCGACGAATTTTTTTTTTTGAGGGTGTACTATAAAAAAATATTCGATTTTAATGTCGCGTGAACCTAGTCTTAATAATCACTAAGATTATTACCTGCATTAACCTCATGACTTCGGATAACATTGCTGATAATATTCTTGTAGTATAAAATCCAGGGCCATCACCAACAATAATGACTGTTTTACCCTGTTTTAAACCTACATCAACCGCAGTCTTAATAGTATCAGTCGACGTTCCTTTGTGTGTTATTATCTCTAGCAGTTGCATTTTGTCTACTGGAGAGAAGTAGTGCATTCCAATTACCTGTGAAGTCGATATTTTGTCAAATCAAGTATTCGTATACATATAACAATTTATACTTGCCTTATCCGGGCGTTTACTTCCAGCTGCAATATCAGTAATAAGAATAGCTGATGTATTTGTTGCGATTACGCAGTGTGGCGATGTATATGATTCAATTTCTTTGATGACTTTGTGCTTGATCGCAAGATCTTCGAATACAGCTTCAATTACGATGTCCGCGTCCTTGAATGAGTTATAGTCTAAAGTCGAATCCAGTTTGGAAAGGTATATGTCTTTTTGAACACTGAAAATACCCCCAAACAATTATTTATAATGCAAAATATAACTGATATACTTTGTTTAAAAGAAGTACAAAACTAATTCTATTTAAATTTCTCTTTTTATATAAATAAAATTTAACTAAATTTGAAATTTCAATAATTATAAAATGAAAAATATAAAATTGGTGATTTGACTCACTTAGAGTATCGTTTCCTTTTCACAGCATTATCTAAACCTTTTTGTATTTGACCAACACCTCTATATAGACCTGCCTGATTCGTGTCTTTTAAGACTACATCGAAATTTTTGTCTATGCTCACTTGAACAATGCCGGCTCCCATTAGACCAGCTCCAACAACTGCGATTTTCCTAAAATTTGATATAGAATGCATTTCTTTATCATTAAATCACATTTATTATAGCATATTATACTTTTACTTACTTCACAGCATCCTTTGGCGCTCCAAAACGATTCCTCTTGCATGCATTTTGTCCAAAGAATATACTTACAAGTCCTCTGGACTGAGGCGTGATTGCTAGTTCACCAAAAGCTTTGGCTTCTTCCTTGTAACCAATAGTGGTTCCCTTATCCAAACCAGTGCGTACTACTTCCAGAATCTTAAGTGGAGCAGGGTACAAGCCACCAGACATTTTCATCACTTGACCTTTGGCTCTATTAAATACTTGGTCTTTAACGAAATTATATGATAGAGCATAATTCATAACTTTCTCGATCAAAGTCTTAGGACCACGATTAATCTTCAGGTTCCCATTTGCAATATCTTTTGCAGCTTGAACAGCTGTTTCTTCCAAGTGTCTCATGGTACTGTGAATATTATAAACGTATATTTATAAATAGACTGCGGATTTTACATATTTATAACAAAAATGAAACAATAAAATATAAAATAGTAAAGAAATTAAATGAATTTTAAAATATCAATATATTGCTTCTGACTTATTACAACTGTTAAAGGAAGAAAGAATTGTTCATAATATTCTCTCTGTAACAGTAAGAAAGATCTCTACCATTACTGTTAGAATTTTATCATTATCCTTCTCTACAACCAAAACACTATAAAGAACATAACTCTTTCATAACTGTGATTCTGCAAATCTGAAGTTTCATAATCCAGAAAATTTTCATTTTGTACAAAAATCTATGGTGTAATTTATAAGTTGCATATTACTCAAATATCAATGTTAAATTGATTATCACATCTCTTACTTTTCTTCTGCTGGTGCAATTCCAGGACCAATACGATTCACTAACATGTCTACAATTCCAAACTTTTTAGCTTTGTCTGCCTTAATATGTTTTCCAGTAAGTGTCATGTCTAATGCATTAGGAAGTGAAGTTAATTTAGGTAATCTTTGTGTACCTCCTGCACCAGGTAATAAGCCTAACATTACTTCTGGTAAGCCCAAATTAGTTTTTGAATCGTTTACAGCCAACCGATAAGTACAAGCCAATGCAACCTGCAGCAATAAAATTAATCTTTAAACAGTTTGTAGAGAAAAAATGTGGGCATCAATACACATTGAGAATTCTTTAACTTACGCACCTCGAAACCTCCTCCTAAACAACTTCCCTGAATTGCAGCTATAACTGGTTTCGTACTCTTCTCTATATCGTTTAAAATTTGTTGTGCTTCTAAAGACGTGTTGTAACCATCTTCTGAAGTCTTAAATCCCTCTATCATAGTAATATCTGCGCCAGCAATGAAACAGCCAGGCTTTCCACTTATCAAAACTACAGAATTCACAGAAGAATCTTCTTCCACATTTTTCAACACTGTTACCATTTCGGTCATTACATCACGACTCAAGGTATTCACCTATATACAAGTGTTCTTGTCAACCCAAGTATTCATATAATGAAATTTTTTAAATAATACAGATAATACCTACCTTGGCTCCCGGTGAGTTTATAGTCACTACAGCTACATTGTCTACAACTTTGTATTTCAAATGTTTCGTATTTATTGCACTTGTAAATGTTCTCATTGTTTGACATAATGCTGAAAGAAATGTTCATGGTGTCACATGGAACGTGAATACAGAAGGTGTTTTTAGCAAATAATACTACTAATTTGTAAAAGTAAATGTTCAATAACAAATGAATTGTAGACTTTTCTAAAACTTGTATCTATAACAACGTATGGTGCTCGTTTGATTTATACTTTTATTATTATTTCATACACAATTTATGAGAAATTCATCTGTTGGGTATGGGGGAGCAAGGTTCAAAACACGTATGCATTAACATATACTATATTTTTCTGCTTGTAATTACCTGTCCGTGTCACAAAATTTTTATTTATGGCAGATAAACGTGCCATGGTGCTCAATAATCTGTATTGCGACATTTTTAATGCATTACCCGTAAACAGCCGACAAGACAGTATTAAATTGTAGACATGGAATCAGGAACACCCAAACTGGAATCACGATGGAATACGCAAGCTCAGTGTGTGGATAGAAATTTGCCGAACAGATTTGGCTGTACTCCTCAAGGACTTTGACCTCAAACCGATGCAGATAATGATAGGATAGCAACTTGTGGAAAAATTTTTTTCACACAAATAAACCTTGAATTGCCAATATATAATAATAATCACACTAAAAAAGTAATAAAACACATGCACGCTGTTCGAATGATAGATTATTGTAACGTGCAAGTGCCGACGGGACATAAATATAGTGTCTATAATCCTTTTTTATCTAAAGTTAATAGATCTAGATCTCCTCCTTCTCTTTATTATCCTTTCTTAAATCTGCTAAAGATATATCAATTTTCATATATCAGCAAATTTATTCCTATAGGGATTTTTGAATTTCTTATTTTATCAACAAACGGTTACTCACAGGTTCCCCTTGCTTACCGACGTGTATTTGAGTTTGTGAATATTTACAGATGTCGCCGGTACTACTCGGCTCTGAACGTTCCCATGAAATATTATTCAAACGTATTGTACATTTATCTATAAAAGATATTTATCTATCAAACATATATATATATAAACTCTAAAGTATGTGTTACTGATAAACTACAAATCAACATTACATAAAATGTTGAATGGTAGAATGGTTTCATATAAAAAATTATTCGCTGAAGTTGCAGTAGCCCTGTTATGTTTATTTTTTTTCTGTGAATATTTACTTTATTACGTTGTACTTATTCAGGTAAATGATTAATATTGATCGCATAAACATCGTATGTGTTATATAAATTACATTTTTTTTTTTATTAGTGTTCATGGCCCGTTTTGGATCCACACAAACTTGATGCAACAATACCTAAACCAAGTACAGAAGAATTACCAGTGCATGCAATGTTCATAGCAGACACTCATTTGTTAGGTTCTAAAAGTGGACACTGGTTTGATAAATTAAAGCGGTTCGTTGTATAAGTTCTTTTTTCAACACTTTCTTACACATTTGTATTAAGATTAAGCTTCTTCTATTATATTAAATTTTTTGTTTAGAGAATGGCAAATGTACAGAGCATTTCAGACTATGATTACACTTCATAAGCCAGACATAATCTTTATACTAGGTAAATTATTGTGTAATATGGAAATTTAAAAAAATAATTTATCGTATTGATATGATACATATGTCAACAGGTGACTTATTCGATGAAGGCCAATGGAGTAGTTCTTCAGAGTTTGAACAATATATTCAAAGATTTCATTCATTATTTGCTGTACCCAAAAACACTCACCTTTATGTTGTTGCTGGAAATCATGACATTGGATTTCATTATGGTAGTATAAAATACTGTAAAGTTTTATATATTTGATTGCAATTTTGAAAACCTGCAGTCTACTTATAACTATTCAGCATTGTTAATATAATAAATTCTTGTTCAGTTATTACACCATTCTTAAATCAACGATTCATGAATGGTCTAAAAGCTCCTAGCGTGAAGAGAGTTACTATAAGGGGAAATCATTTTGTTTTAATCAATAGCATGGCTCTAGAAGGAGATGGTTGCTTCTTATGCCGACCTACAGAAATTGCATTAAATAAAATTGCAAGTATGTCCATTTCTCTGATTATTTGGATGAATGCTTTTTTAACTGGCAAAATTTTCAAAGCATGAAGAATCTTTCCTAATCTAAATGACAACCATTTGACAAGAATAAGATTTAAAGCTAAAGGGATTTTTTTACAGCCCATTTAAATTGTGCAAAAGGTACAGGAAATCATTGTGACAAAACTAATGCTATCTCAAGATATAGCAGGCCAATTATTTTACAGGTCAGTAAATGATTTCATTTGAAAAACTAAGAATTCTCATGTAATCTCTCAATTTTTATTACAGCATTTTCCGTTATATCGTGAATCCGATGAAATTTGCAATGAACTTGATCAAGCACCAGATGATATAAAAGATATCAAGTTTAGAGAAAGATGGGAATGTTTATCAAAGGAAGCATCTGAACAGGTTTAGAAATTAGTTCATAAAAATTGTTGTAATCGGTAGTATAAATATTTATAAAATTATTCATTTACAGCTTTTAGATATATTGAAACCAAGAGTAATTATTGATGGCCATACTCATCATGGTTGTAGAAGGATACACAGAAAAGATATATTTGAATTTACAGTACCATCCTTCAGTTGGCGCAACAAAAATAATCCTTCACTCTTACTAGTAAGTTAACAGATCAAAACTAAAATAATTCTGGAAAAGTCTCAAAAATTTAAAATAATACTTATATTTCAGGGGGTATTTACTCCAAATAATTATTCTGTATCAAAATGTTACATGCCTGTGGAGTCTACAGAGATTAAAATTTATATTATTAGTGTAATTATTATTTTTATATACTTTATCGTAAAGTGCAAGCTAAAACAACATCGCTACTCTCTCTTGAAGTTTCATTGAAATTTATTTCTATAACAGTTTCTCTTTCTCTCTCTGGTGTGTGTGTGTGTGTGTGTAAAAAATAATTGAGTCTTATAAGGATCTTTGAATGTAAATTAACATACAGATTTATGAACTGCTGAAAAATCTGTATATATACATACATATATCTTTAGACGTATAAGTTTCGTATAAGTTTCGTATTATTTACATTATTCATGGTACAAAGTATTTATGTTATCTACTATTGCAATCAGATCATTATTATTTTTCAGTGCCCTTAAATCATGGAAATGTGAAAACTATTTTTACATATTCAAACTTTTTGTTTCCGTTTTAGGACATGTACATATATTCGAAATCATGAAAATATAGAAACATCGCAAATTTAATGACATACATTTCCGTAGTAATATGCATAAAAGTTGCTTACTTATTGTACATTTTATTTAGCATTGATGGATCAATAAGTCATACATATGTGAAAAAATAATTTATGTGTAACAAATACGTAAGTTGTACGGCAGAGTATTGAGGAATTAAGTTTACACACAACACGTACAAAGTAAATACATAAATTTTATATTATTAATCTTACAATGTAATGCATTTAATGCATGTATGTGTATTAACAACTTTTTGCACATACGACTTGTAAAATCTTGTCATTTTATTATGATAAAACAAAATGAAATAAGAACTAATATTCTAAGCTATAATACTGGCATTGACTATAACTAATATTACATTAATTAATATCTTTACATAATTCTTTATACTGTCTGAAATAGTAATATTAATATAGTCAATGCAGCTCATATCTTCTTATATGTGAGTATATGGATGTGTATATATACATTCTTAATACATAGCTTTTACTGAATTGTGTGAGTAGTAGAACTCCATTCCACGAATTTATGAATTATAAG
Organism: Agapostemon virescens; assembly: GCA_028453745.1. NCBI lineage: Eukaryota > Metazoa > Arthropoda > Insecta > Hymenoptera > Halictidae > Agapostemon > Agapostemon virescens. The sequence goes on from CM052089.1 coordinate 17,281,667, forward strand.
TACTTTTTATAACAGCGAAATACTTTTTTTAAAATCTAGTATGCAATCGGAAATAGAAACAGTATTTGAATAAGACGTTGATTATTGAACATTATTGTACATTTTTAAAAAATTATAATTTATCTCTACTCATTCCTTAATACAGGATTTTTAATATATTTGTACAGCCGAAAATAACTTTACAATATTCAAGACTTAATGTTTGGTGGATATACTACTCGTGAGTAAACCCCAAAAAAAAATAGATCAGCTAATAGAAAATGAAAAGAAATTATTGTACAGTTTTGGTATAATATATTTAATTGAAAAATAATTAAATATTCTTTGTAAATTGAAAAAATTATCCTCCTCTTGCATCATTGAAATTGTCAATGACATTTTTTGACTAGTCTATTTTTACAGCGGCATATATTTTACGAATGAACGCGTAAGCCGCGAAGAAACCTATTGTACCTGTTAATAACCAAAATGTTAGCGCCATTAATGCTGTGTAACCAAAATATAAAAGTATTGGAACCAATTCTGTTATTTCTAATTTTGTCATAAAATAGAAGACTGAATAAGCTAACACATATACAGCTGATCCTCCACTAACAATGAAGCTCCGCCACCACCATCTATAATCCTAATAATGGAAAAATAACAACGTATATATATTGAAAAAAATACTTTTAAACACAGCTATGTACTTCACTCGAATTCTTACCTCTCCGCATAACTGGAAATACACCATAACTATGGATATCTGGGAGCATGAGATGACAAGAATGCAGAACACAAGGAACAGAAATCCGAAGAGGTAATAAAACTGATTCTCCCATAGCGCAGTTAGAATGAAAAATAATTCTATAAAAACTGCTCCAAATGGAAGTATTCCGGCCATTAATGTACTGTAAATCGAACATATGTTCAAGTTATCGCTTACAGATCCCAAGAAAAGAAACATTGAATATTAAAAAGTTTACATAAGCGAGGGTACAATGTGCAACTCCTCTTACCTTGTAAACTTTATATACGTACCATAATATTGGATTCATATACAATAATTGATCAGGAACTTGTCTAGCAATTTGATTTGTTCTAACAGGATGTGTAAAAGGTTGTTTACGGTATCCAAAATAGTATCCAAGATATACCAGAGGAAGTGATATACCAAACCACAGACACAACAATGCTAACATTGTTGTGAACGGTACTGCACCAGAACTGTGTTTCCCCCATATGAAGAAATTCAAAAAGAAACAAGTAGTGAATACAATTCCGGGATACAAAGTTGCTGTCTGTAAAAATAAAATGGTGATGTAATAGTATTCCATTTTAATAACTTTTAACATATTTTTTATTCTTACCAATAATGCTGTCCTCCTCCATTTCCTTCCACGCATTGTTTTATAAAGTCGCGCAGAGAAATATCCAGCAATTAAACCAGAAGATACGTATAAAAATATCGCGTTAGTTCCAAGTGCGCCCCTACTAGCAGGCGAAAGCATACCCAGCATAGCAAAGACTAAAAATCACGCAAAAATCAAATATTGGAAATCTCAACTACATCTCACATAAAAACATGAATCTTACATATTGTTATCAGAGCCATAAAAAATATTTGAATTCCACTGCCTATTACGGCAGCGAACAATCGAGGATGCGGTGGCGGTCGAAATACGTCTCCATGGACTAGTTTCCAGCCAGTTTCTTCTATTGTCTCATCCAAACCTGCTAAACTATCGCTTTCGCCGGCATTATAACGCGCAATATCCCTTCTCAGAGTTCGAACTATGATCATTGTTAGAATTCCTGCACAATTTTGTAAAAAAATGTTTGTATGAATTTATAAAAAGAATAGAAATTAAATATGTATGATTGAATGTATTTACCGGAGAGGAAAAGGACTACAATAAGAGAATTGATGATGGAAAACCAATGAATCTCAACATCACTCATTCCCAGATATACATCCCATCTGCTGGCCCAACTTACATCAGATTGCTTCCACTCTACAGAATACAAGAACCAAAGCTTGGTTCCCTTAGGATTCACAAATTGTCGATTTGCATCTGAAGGTAATATACAAGTATTTCCCTCAAACTTCAATTGACTTGCATCAATACTCAGAGCTTTCACATCAAACCCGACTACTCTATATGCATTTCTATAAACGAAAATAAATTTAAATAATCTCATATGTCCTTTTTTTCTGCAATAATATAATCAATACTAACTTTCCATATTCATGATAGCTTAGTTCTAGTTTTAGATAATTGTTGATATAAATCTGATCATTCACAACACCACCCAAACGGTACCCTTGATATACGATTACATTGTTCGTGTTTTTGTCAAACATTTTTGTAGCTGCTGGTAAATTATCTATTAATCTGGTAAAGGTAATAAAATTAGTTTCTTAGAAATCTGGACTTGAAATGACAATGCAATTTTTTGTTTTCTTACAAATGCACTGTGTAATCATGTTGAATACGCTCTATTACTTGCTGGGATTCCTCCTCAGTCCATGTCATACTACTGTTTGGTTCATGACACAACAATTTGCAGCTCACATTTTCTGCCATTGTTACCTCATATGGTGTATTTACAATTCTGTAAGACATAAAGCAACTTAGATTCTATAAAACCAAGGAAATTATCGGTTTGTCTTACCTATCACCACGCAATACTTCTCCTAAATTCTCAGACTTGTAAACAAAAACACTTTTTGGTCTGCATAATGGAATAGAATAATATTCATATGGTAACTGTGTGTGGGTGCTAGTCATTTTAACCGCTTTGACATCAATTTTTTGCCCCTTTGTAAACTCCACGGGTGCAACACCAGGCACATAGAAGCCATTTGTTTCAATTAACAAGGATATTATTACAAATATAGCACTACACCTTAATCTTTCCTGTTAACAGAAAGAAATTGGTCCTTGTAATCAAATTAAACAACACTTTCTGATAATATGTACGTCACATCGACCGGTATACATTAAAAAATGATTTATTTATAAACATATAAAAATGCACAGAACACGATACATGCACAAAAGATGTACGATTATATAAAACGGAAGTGTATTTCACGAGTTTTCACCGGTTAGAGGATGTAACGTTACCGATATTCAGAGCAATTTTATGGTAACCGTGATAAACAATGTTATTACATTCTGTCAAGAGCTAATGAAATTGTACTTCGCGAAAACTGCCGATGTGGACTTCGAAAATATTAAACGCCACGTCGATTCATCGATAGTTTTGATACCGCGGTACTTTAGTTTCAATACTTTTCGAAAACGTACGATTTACGACAATACGTACCATTCTATAATATTATTTTCGTCAAAGGCGCGCCACGCCGTGCTGAAATCTTTCAGATTACAATTCACAGAGTTCCCACTCTGTTCACGTCAAAAATGAAATTTACTTTAACACGAAGTTCGCCTAGAAACATTCGCCAGTCAAGAAACATTAAGATTGGCTTCTCATGAAATTCCCTAGAGTGTTTATTTATGCGTGTTGTGTCGGGTCCATACTGGTTGAAATTATTCACAAAGATTCTTCTTCACGTTAAAGCACGCGAACATTTTGCAAACAATTACAGAACAGAACATGTCGTTGAAGCTTTTCAATGATACCAAATTTTCATTGAACAATTTTACTTTTAATTCAACCTGTTCGTAATTCGCAAAAATGTCTACATAGCTAGCGAACATGTTTCGCGAACGGTTCGCAAACAGCAATGTGGATTCGACATTGCTCTATGATTTTTTATAAACTACAATTTATAAATAATATAATATTTGGATATGTAATTTTTCAAATAGTACAATATTAGAATGCTGCACGCAAATTAAGTCTGTGTTTAAACGTATAGGCACTGATCGAATCATAATGTATGAATTATGCATAACTTGCTCTATTCGATTTATAATTCAAAATTGTATACATATATTAAATATATTAGAATAATTTTAAAATAGATTGGGGATGAAATTCTTTAAATGTACTGTTTCATCGGAGTTTTCATTGTCCGCTAAAACTTTATATAACTGTTTAGAAATTGCATAAGGCAGATTAAGAAAGTTTAAAGTTTGTATAATCCGAATTATGCGCTCTGTATAACATGTTATGTATTACTATATTTAGAACAAGTACAAAAACGAATATATAGCAAGAAACATGTATTTAAATTTGAATTATTTTATCCATTTAAATAGTATTAGATAATTACTACATTTCTATCACATTCGAACTATTATTTATGTACGTACTACGAAATATAATTGTTTTAATTATGAAGAGACGAAATACTAATCAGTTAATACCTTATTTGTGACATTAACCATCAAATAAAAAATACCTATCGTTACTTTTATTCTTAAAACTCCCGCAATTTTTTATTCTGTAAACGAAAAGGAAGTGGGTCTTTTATAATAGTGAATTGTTATTAAATTATTAGTTTATCCAAGTAAAAAGTATGTTAGAAATTCGTAACGTATTAAAACGTTTGTAAGTAATGATTCTTGAACGGTTATCTTATAGAAAATAGTAACATTTTTGCCGTATAATAGTCAGTGTTTTGATCAGGCTTTTCCGAGCGAAAAAATATACCCCCGAAAAGGAAAATATCGTCCCACGTGGGGACTCGTTTAATTACAAGTTACGTTATTTAGATATGCATCTGTTCCGTTAATTTTTATTTCAGAACAATGGTGCAGGTGAGTGGAAACTTTTGAGCATATTATATATATGGATTTCCGTAGGAATCGCCGAAATCAGTGCATTTTTCTATCGGGTCTATTGGGAATTTTTGATTGTTTTTTTTCCGCTGTCATCCATTAGTAAATAGGAAAGATGGCAGCAGATTATTGCGCTTTTTTCCAGTGCATCCGCGGATCCGACATTTTTCTTAAAATTAAGCCTTTCCGTGAATTTTCACACGAAACTCGTACAAAAACATTGGTTACGATTCAGTTTTACGAACGGAATTCAACGCGTGCATCATTTTTCTCAATGAAACGCAGTTAACGCCGAAATAAATGAAATATTAAAGAATTCTTATGTGCCGGACTTGTGTCAAATACGGTGTACGAGTGCACAGAAATATCGAGTGACTTTGTTAAACGTTATTCCCGGCCCATGCGATACTAAAGTTTTAATGTTTTGTGAATGAAGAGTCGACCGCGAACGCGTTATTTTTAAATGTTTCATTGTGTTTAATTAAAGTATGACAAAAAATGAGGGTATAAAATATTTCTTCATTATTATAAATATACATATTGCGAATATTGTAGTTGCTATTAAAAATATTTTCATGCACAAATAACGAATGTTTACAGGCAATTGATGAAATGGAACAAAGAGATCTCCCACAGGCATTCCGCCTACTCGGGGAGATGAACGCCAATGTACTGCAAGTGAACCAACTTGTAGACAACATGCTGGTTCGTGTCAAAAATGGAGAGATTTCCACAGACAAGGGTCTTAGTTTCTTAGAAATGAAATATTACATGTTACTTTCCTATTTGATTAATTTGACTTACGTAGTTTTAAGAAAATGTTCAGGGGAACGTATAGAGGGAGATCCATCGATCGATCGTTTAATTGAAATCAGAACTGTCCTAGAGAAAATCCGACCAATAGATCACAAACTTAAATATCAAATAGATAAGCTTGTTAAGACTGCTGTAACTGGTACTACTAACAGTGATGACCCAAGTAATTTTAAAGCGAATCCTGATGCACTTATTGGCACGATTGAGAGCAATGATGAAGAATCTGATAGCGATCAGGATGGAGAAATGGATGGTTTTAAATCAACACAGTCAAGGAAGTCTAATATTTATGTACCACCAAAACTTGCTGCAGTACATTATGGTTAGTACTCCAAATTTTCTTATATATGCAGTAATCTGTAATAGTGTATTATTATAAGCTAAACGAAAATATTATTATTATAGATGGAGATGAAACAGTAGCAGAGAAAATGCGTAAAGCAGGTGAAAGAGCTCGCAGACGTGCAGTCTCGGGTGCTGTTTTGAGAGAATTGAAAGAGGAATATTTAGATGCACCCATCGAAGATTCTCATGGTCTGAGTGAGAAACAAATCAGTTTGGGTCGTGAAAATAAGCGGAAGGTAGAATACGAAGAAACGTACATGACACGTTTGCCAGTTACTAAACAAGAAAAACACAGGCGTCGCATGATGACTACAGTTGGAACACTTGGAGAAGAAATTACATCTTTTGGAGAGTCATCTGCTGTGTCTGCTAAGAAGAGGAAAACTCAAAAAAAGGGTAAAGCTAAAAGAAGTAAGTTTCACTCTATTAAAAATCAATTGATGATAAGTTCTCAGAATATAGTATTTCTAATCTACTCAAAATTGTTTAGGTTTCAAGAAAAAACGGCATCACTAAATCAGCTTTATAACAGTTCGAAAAGCTGAATTTCGTACAGCATTAATAATTAAGGTAAAATGCAAAAAAAATTTACTTCGATTCTTCTTGACAAAAGCAGATGCCATTAATACTCGTTAATAAGTTAAGCTAAATAACTCATAACATCTAGTAACTAAAAATAAAAAGCAACCGTCGACGGTGAAGTAAAATAGCACGATGGTAATTTATTACTGCATAAGACATACTAATGGTCGTGTAATTGATAATTATAGTTAATAATGATTTTAACCTTTAATTGTTGTCTGAAATCAATTTTTATCTATGGAGTTGAAATATTCCATGAATCGCAAGAAAATATTCCAATATATGAAAAAATAATGTCAAGGTACATACGAGCTTAACTTATAAAGAAAAAAAAAGAAAATTACGTGTAACCGTGACACAGTTAATCAAATAATGGATTTCGGCTCCAAGATTTAAAATTGTAAGTTAAACGTAAAAGTTGAAGGCAGAAGATTTTTCTGCTTTATTTTGAGATATTCTCCAGCTATAGAAGAGAGAAAAAAAAGAACCGGTAACATAGCAGGAGGGATGATATTGAATTAATTGTTACAGAAGCGTAAAAATCACAAGACATTCAGTGCAAGCATTAGAAAAATTCAAACTTTAATAAGGGACAAGCGGCTCTAGAAATTGCAACGCGTTCTGCAACTTCTAAGAATAATGTTCATTGTGCGATATCGCATGTCTTAGGATTTTCTCGCTATTTTAGAGTAGTGAAGTAGTTAATAGTTTTACTATTATATGTATATTTCGTTTGTGTTTTCCCCTGGTGAACTGTTGAGGCTATTATATCTCGATGTGAGTCATATTTTATGTTAAGTTTCACTTTTTTTTACGAGGAGAAGGAACAATGTGTTCGTGCATTGCATTTGTTGTTTTCACTTTGAGAATTAATTTCACTTAAGTCGTTAACTTATATTAAAGGTAATATAAGGATAACACGAATGTGTCAAAATTCAAAATTGATGTCGTCGATTTCTCGAATACTATTTTTATGTTTACTGCGTTTAGTTTCTTAGGGAGGGGGTATGTGTGATATTGTAAGAAAAACTAATATACGAAGACTAGAGCGACCATCACTTCTGCAATAGCATTAAAGGTGTTTGTACAATCAAATTGCAGGAAGGTATCCGTCTCTTGCGCTTAAATAGGTTCCATTTTTTAAATGTTAGATATAAAGATTGGGTACTCGTTTACTTGGGTATCCAAAGAAGCAATGTTTCCTTTTAAAGTGAAGGGAAGGGTAATGTTAAATGCACTTAAACACAGATCGTATATGGATATTTATATCCGTTGCTCGTTCCTGCAGAAGTGATCCGCATTACCTTTTTAAAAAAAAAAGTACTAATTCGCTATATGCTAACCAAGGGCTCAACCATCCATAGATGTTATATTTTTTACAAAAGTGTTCATAGATTGAGCCAACTTGGTAATGCATGAGATGTTACATGTGCCCTCTCTTTTTCAATCTGTGAAGATGATTAAAATGTGATAAATTATTCATGAAATAATAGTTAATGAAACTAACAAAATAGCACAATTGCTGGGCATTATTTACAAGTGCTAGCAAGCCTAATGTCAGCAGCCTTGTCGTATTTGGTAAATGAAGTTGGAATACTGAATAGCGGGAAGATTTTGACACGATTAATGTCAAGGTAACTCTTTTTTAAATGGAAGTTTCATGCGCGTTTAACATACGGCATGCTCCGAGAAAAAGTAATAATTACAGAGATATCAAAGAAAAACAGGTTTCAAAATGTGCCCGACATTTGGTTTTCTCATACTTTATAAATAGATGATAATTTTTGAAAACACACTTACAACTGGTGTAACTGTAAGTCCAAAATACTGATCTGCGTGTGTGTATATTTATATATATATACATATATACATATATACATAGACACGTATTTCTTCGTTTGTATACATTACGAACCGTTTATAAATAGCGATGAGACGAAGATATCATGTTGTTTGCAACAAAATAGAATTATTACAGAGACTAACGAACAGGAAGAATTATGGTTGTATATGTTTATTGAGTACAAAGTTTCCTAACACACACATGTATATATACATGTACACAACGTGTGTACATGTATATATATGCTCTACATATTTTGGGCTTATAGTGAAAGTGTATGGGTGTGAGAAATATTCATACGAGACACATATCCGCACACAACATATAGCAGCAAAGTAATAGGATTACATTGAAAACACTACCTCAAATCAATAGAAATATGGATTTACAATAATAGAACTGCATCAGTTACGTTTACAATGTTGGTGTTGTCGTTTATTTATACATTTCACTGAACAACAGCCTTTCTGTTGCGAGATATAATATCGGACATATATATTATGCCTTATGGAGAGACGCGTCTAGGATTTGTTATCTCTGAGCCTGCTTAGCAGGAGTGAATCTTTTAATAATGTACAAAGAAAAGCACAAAGCATGTAAACGTCACTGTGGGCAGTGAAGTTTTAAAGTAGTCCTTCAAATCCAACAACGCTGCCGAATACAAAAAAAAAAAACTAAAAAGAAGTAACAAGATATCTTTGCAGCAAGAATAAAAAAAACGAGATAAGGATGGTTTATTGACTACATTCATAGTCTGAAGAATGTAATGTTTCATTTATATCGGTGAGTTTTCTATGATTTATGTACTATGACAATTCAATGTGTGTGAACGAGCGAGAGAGACAGAGCGAAAATGAGAAAAAAAAGAGAGAATTTACCTGTATATTACAAATGGTTATTATAAACGAATTATTATTATTATTATTATTAATTATTATGATTATTATTACATTATCATTATGATCATCATCATCATCATCATCATGTAGAATGCTTCTTACTGACTGAATAAAATGTTTTCAATGTCAATTATTGATTTAGTTTGGGCGTTCTTCTGGTTTGAACATAACAAAGATAGAAACCTTTTAAATACTGACGAATATTTGGAACTACAAGTTATAGTAAATTGTAAAATTGAAGATTTTCAAATTTCTCATAACCATCGAGCAATTAGTAGAACGTAATAAATAAAATTTTTCTAATTTCTTACAAAATATCTACCTTCCATTTTAATAAGAGTAGACCAGTGCTTCAGGGAATTGTAGTATTTAAAATACAATTTCTCAGCCAAAAAAGTGAAAAATATTTCTTAATGAATATCCTTGATCAGAGGTCTTTCTTAAATGAATATCTTGATATTTATTGTGAACATTCGTTTGGAAAATAAAAGTAAAATAAAAATTCATATATAAGCCTTCGCATATAACAGTGCATATTTCTATTCGCGGTTCTTTTTTCAAATCTCAGTCGGCTAGTAATATTTAAATACTGCGTTGGCAACACCGTCACAAATTTTAGGGACCCGAGTATATCTTCGCAACGTATGTCAACGACACATCTCATACCGATTTCTTTCGGACGGTCTGCCTGTCGTTGATCCGTAGCACGGCCGACGTGGTGGTAAGTTATTTTCCAACGATAAAAATCCGAGTGTCAACAGTCGATGTCGTGTACGGTTAACATGTGAAATACCAGGTGTCAAGCGTTTGATAGGCATGACATATATTGTTTAGTTCCCACGATTCGGATTTTATGTCAATGCTAGACGTGCTAATTGTTTAAACTCGCGCAATTCACGCTCGCGACAGTTCATCCGTGTCATTCTCTTCGTGACCTGTAAACCATCCAGTGTTTGTGTATTCGTTGTAACTATTTGTAATCATTTTTTTCGTTTACACTTTTTAGTCTTCCGCCCTTCCTCTCCCCACTCCAGTTTTCTCCTTTCTTTTGCTTATTACCTCTCTTTGTCCCTCATGAGTTTTCCCTCCTCTTCTAACGTTCTGTACAAGATGTCGAAAGTGCCAGGGGCGCTCACATGGGTACCGTATAAATTATTTTTATCGCTTTGGGACTACGGTAAAATGACCTGCCATTATTAGGATGTTAAGATTCGCACCATTCTTCGGCAGATATACCGACCATGGTTTGAATTCGTATTTTTACACGAAATTCTTATGTACTCCCGCCTCTTCGTTAGTCGTGGGTCATTATTTCCTTCGCAAACCACCCTCTTTTCTGTAGTTATTTTTAAATCACCCGCGGCGCAGAACTATACATCGAAACTTTTGGAGATCGGTCTTTTCAAAGTGATCGAAGCATTTTTAAACTGAATAGGAAGAAACTTGTTTGATTAAGCAAATAAAGCTGTGGATTATTCTAATTTTTATCTATTCGGTAAAAGACATTTGTGCAATAACAAAACCGTGCGTTCTTGGAATAATTTTGTGCGAAAAATATGTAGTATAGTGTTTCAATATTTTCTGTAAACTTGAGTGAATGAAAAATTATTTATATCCTAATACGTTCTTCGAAAGAATATTAATTGTGGAATTACCAGAAGTTATCAAAAATGTAAACAATGTCTGTAGAAATATTAGTTCACTAAACAGCAACACGTTCACTTCGTTGTTGCATATCGGAATGTGGTAAAAAGTTTTCGCAATGTTCAAAGAGAAATCGGTTAGAAAAACGTTTACTTATCATTTTATTGCTCGTATTACATTCGGAAACGGCACGTCTAGAGCATGAACTTTCTAACCGCGTGAAAGTAGATTCATTTTAAATTTACGATTCTTAGAAGTAGTACAACTTCGATAGTGTCACAATCAATTTTTAGTGAAATAGTAATGATAATTTATTATTACTTTTTTTTTTAGAGATTATACACAATGGCCAATACTCAGTTGAACAGGGCTCGAAGCATAAAAAAAATCGAAAAACCTCGGCCGCTTAAGCTCAATCAACGTCATTCGACCGTCTGTCTGAATAGTAAGTTTTATTTTATATTTGTAATATATACTCATAGACATCATATTAAATTTAACAATTGTATTTAACAGTGGAGGACATAGTGTCCTTAATCGACAATGTAACAATGCGACTAGCCAATGTCTTCCATGACCAAACGCTGCAAATGAGTGTGGTTAGAATGTGTAATCATCTGAAACTTTATGCCCATCAATTAGAAGCTATTTACAAAGGTATTTGATTTTATAATAAAAGTTTAAGTTAACACGTTAACTGCCCTGTATATTTTGTTGATTATACCTCCTGCACCAGAGTGAAATTGTTCATATTAAAGTAGCATTGCATAAATGTACATAGTTCAGATTATAATACTAAAAGTGAAAATACGAACATGTTTACACTTATCATTTAAAATTATCATTCTAATATTAATTGCAGACAAAAATATAAATGTTATTGTGTTTTAAGTTTATCGGGTTCAGTTGCACCAATTAGTTATGACTACTGCAGCATTGTTCCAAAATCCAGTGCCAATGACTACTATGGCAGTTAATGTGTTAATTTAATTGTAAACACTTTGATATTTTTTCTAACAATTCAGAGTTGATATATAGATCAGCTGGATAGAGCATTTGTGGCAATTAGAAATGGAAGTCAGGACGAAAAATTAGATCTGACGACTAGGGTTCACCTGCTGGAACTTATAGAGTTAAGAGCTAAGCAGTGGCGTCACACTGATTCCATGGATGAGTATTATACTCAGAAACTATCGCATCTGGATAATGTACATCTCTTGCTTTCTCTTTTGTAATGTAAAATAATAGAATCTTAAAAATAATTCTATAATGTTAACAGGCAGAAGCAATTCCCGACACACCTACAAACGTGTTATCATCACCTCTGGCAATGTCTTCGCCCACTGCTGCACCTATCTTGGGTCCTGGTGAAGTTATCAAAAATAGCGGGAAATTTGTTAAACCAACACGTATTCCTGGGAAAAACTACTGCAAAGATGAAGTTGTTATACGTAACAGTGATTCTGGCAAAGGTAAAGAAAATTTAATGTTTCTAATAGGATATTAATATTTCTATCAATGTAGTATCAAGGACATGAATATTTGTAAATTGTACTACATGGCATATTTTCTTGGTGTCTTAATCATTTAATTTAATTTCAAGTTATCACGCACTATATCGTTAGCTCCAATTTTTCTATGTTTCACGTTTTTCGTATCTATTGTAAGTAGTAAGTATTATTTTCCTACTTCTAAATTATTTGCACAAAAATATAGTGATGGGAATAAAAGGGCGGCGGGTTCACATGATCGAAGAGCTCAGCCAGACAATCATCTCCTTCCAGCGAGGTAAACAAATAATTTGCAGATGGCTTGATAGCATTATGCTCATGCATTTCGGAAATAACTAATTGTTGACTTTTTAAATGTCTGTTACATATCCTAATATTCTCATTACAACCGAAATTATATTTTATAAATATTAAAATGCAAAGTTTTTTGTTTCTATAGTTGAATTACATAAAATGCAATGAACAGAACGAAAATGTACTTCGTTGAACAGTACATACATATAATATTTATATTTAATTTGTGTTTTAACATATATTTTTTCTTTCATCTGCATGAAATATGTTTTTTATTAATTTGGAAAAAATTCGTATACAAAAATGATTGAAACTGTCCTGCTTGAGCTTCAAAAGTTTAATTGCTCACAATTTTTTTATTGTGCAATTTTTAATTATTATCATGTGATTATCACCGAATATATCATGCATTGTGTTTGCAGCTTATTAAAAAAATGTTCAGATACAAATAAATTGTTATGAGCAGCATTTTACATATTTAATAAAAACAATGTTATTGCTTACGATCGCTTACGGTTTCCAATGCACATGGATATTAAATTGTTCTTCTTTCACAGAATATCTCGTCTACAATTAATACCGATCTTATTAATGTTTTAATCCTCCAATAATTTGTCTTGACATGTTTGGAAAGTGTCTACATTTATATATGATACATTAACCATAATACAGATCGCTTTTACGAAACAATCTTTGGTAATAACAAAGTTTCACGTGCAATATAAAAAATCCATCAGTCTAATATATACTTTTTTTTTCGTAGTAAACCCTGGAGCCAAAGAACGACTTGTCCAAATCACGGGTACTTCCGAGGACAAGATACAGTGAGTTTAATTCTTTCTAATACTGATGTTTAAACTTTCCGATATCTATACCTGCTATATTATTGTAACAGTTATGCGAAGGACTTGATAAAAGATACGATTCAACGAAATGCATCACCGGTGAGATTAGAGCAAGGTGGAGGAGAAAAGGGAGCAATGGGAGGTTCCAGTTCTTCATTAAATAGCAGTGCATCTGATGAAAGCAATCGATTGCAACAGCAACAAAATTCCCGTGCACGTTCGCTCCTCCACAGCTTCTCCACCAACGACGCCAGTATAGGCGAATACAAATACACGGTTACAGTTGGTAACCAATCCTTGAAGATCACAGGATGCAATCTAGATCTTGTTAGGGTAATTATATTTTTCAATTTTAAACGTCTACGTACAAATTCACTAATGACACAAATTTATCTAATAATGCAATAATTCAATATATTTTAATGTATATGTATCAGACTGCGAAGCTGGTTTTGGATGAATATTTCTTAGGAGATTCGGAAAACTTTATGAGCAGTATAGAATACTTTAATTTCGAAGAAGAGTCTGCTCATTCTGTCTCGTCTTCTAACTCACAAAAAACACCATTGACGCCAAATACTACCAATGAGACGAGCCGCGAATTGGTTGTGGACAGTTCAGCCACTTCGGAAAGCGAAGAAACATATAAGCCACATATCATTTCTGAAGCAAATCCTTCGACTTGGGAAGGTGATCGAGTACATTCGAACACCTCAATTATTTTGTGCAAGGTCTGATATTTAATCGAACATTTATTCAGTTCCAGAAACCAGAGAACTCACGTACGAGTTTTTGTTGCTGTGTTCAACAGGTCCTTACGCTAAGCGACCGCCTGCAGACTGGGATCGAATTCAAAAGGAGTATCCCAACATTGTTCGCAAGGTACATCGACGTGATTCGAATGTTAAACACTTGATGTGCAACAGTTTTACTTTCTAATATTTTCTTACGTTGATACACGTTTAAGGAGGGAACTTTGTGTAACATACCAAATATCAAGTGATTTTTCAGAATTTTTTTGATGAAAACTATATTACCAATTCTTTGAAAATTTTCGAAGTACCTTCAAAAAGGATTTCTTGGCAAACAAATATTCACTGTTGAGAGAAAAATATTATTTCTTTAATGCAGTACGTTGATGTTATTGATGTGCAAACGTAATTACTTTATTTTATATAATTTGTGTTATTTTATTTTATATTTTGTTATTAATATCAATATTAATTTATACTTTGTTTAAATTGCATAATTAAATAATGTTATCGAAAATTCAATTTATAAGAAGTAGTATTTACGCGTTTCAAATGTTAAACGCTGACATAAATACTATTGACCATTTATTGGAGGTTAACATTTAATTAATGTTACAAAGATTCAAATGAAATTTTAAAGATAATACGATCGAATTAAGATATTTTCAAACAATTGATGAATTCATTTTGTTGCACAGTGTTTTTCCCTTAATGGTTTGGAATTAATAATACTCGTCCAACATTGTTAACTATGTTTACTAAGTTATGATCGTTTTTAATACTAGCATTGCAATATTTATTTCTATAATATTGAAAACAGAGAATAACGATAAGATAAGATTTGGTAGAAACAAATCTCTTACGTTAGTATGGGTTGGTTGTGATAAGTTATAAAAATTAACTATTAACTTCCTCAGTTAATAACAAGCTGCAACGCCAACTTCTTAAATGACTTATTCCTAAAAGCATGCGCTAATGGATTTGTGCGCGAAACACACGTACTTAAACCAAAGATTTCACGTTACTACCATAGCTTAGTTTATATACTTACACTTACCAAAAAAGTCTTTGTGTTATCAGTATTATATGATAAATCTGTTATATACTTATAAGATATATACTCCTGATTATGTTATTGAATAATTTTATATTCTAAGGTAAATTATCTTGGACTTGTATTAATACATGTCAATATTTATATTAATATAAGATGTATATTAATATATATTAGTACATTGTATTAGTATAATCCATCCGTTTTTTTTGTAATTATGCCGTAATTTCGTATTGCATATTATGATTTTTTGAGGTATAAACTTCGAGTATTTACTTCCGTTTTATGTCCTCAAAATAGTAAAGATCTCAACATTTACTTCTTTCAAGTAAATAGAAGTATAGCTAACTATGTAGACTGAAAAAATTCAAAGTGGATAAGATGTATTACGCTACGAGACTGCTTTGACTCTTTTGAATTCTTAAATTATATACTTCGTGTTTCTTTATTCTCCATATGTATTATTAATTGCTTTAATAGTTGCATAGTTTATTATTAAATGAAGTTAAAGAAGATATTCCTATTCTTACGGTTTTTTTTAACTTATTATTAAGTATTACAAGAAAAGTATTAAATTTTGTACACGATGTAACAGATTAAAGACGATTTATAAACGAGAACATTATATTGTAAAACTTCTTGAGATTTTAAAGAAAATAAAGCGTTTTTATTTGATGTATTTTAAAACATATCATGTAGCACCAATGTTTAAACAAAATCGCGGCGAATTCCTCTTTCTTTACTTAAGACAATATGTTAAGAAGGCATGCACGTTACTGTAAATCATTTAACACTTGCTTTATAAATCAAAAGCATGCTGCTTGTAACATCACGTCAAGGTAAAGTACATCTACTGATACGTCTTACCAGGTGAAATTATTGTCAATTATTGTACAAATATATATATAATCTTATTTAACAGGCACCGATTCGCTGGTTCGAACCGGACGCATACAAAGCTAAGGTAGCAGCCGTTGGCCTTGTTTCGGTATTGCCAATTGGAGAAGGGGAAACGGATCCGGAATGAGATTGAGAAATTAACACTTTTCATCTTCGTGAAATCGTATGTATTAATAATAATCTTTACATCGATTTTTATTTCGATGTATTGTGATAAATCGAAAAAAAGAAATTCAGTATAAAATTTGTTCGTCAGTGAACAAATACGTAAACGCTAACAAACGTTTATAATGAATATGAGCGAGACAATCGGTATTGCTCCATTCAAGTAGAGCAATATAAAATAACTAGCAGATATATTGCCATAGATGTTTGTAAATCTGTGCGTGTTTATATCTAAATTTTCTTTTAATAACGATCACACTTTCTAAGCATTTATGCTTTTGTATTATACATTTGTACGCCGCAAATTCAGAATATTTCATTATTAATTTATTTCTATTGAACATTTGAGCTGCAATAATTATTTTTACCGTGTTACGCGATATCCGGCATACCAAATATACGTATCGCTTTGCATCTTGTAAACAATATTGCTGCTCAGATATCTTCAAGAATTATTTAAACACTTATGAAAGACAATAAGTAATTTGTACGATGTTAGCATAATAGACCAAATCAATGGATTCATAAGACAATGCTTAGTATATGTTCAGGAATATTGTAACAACGTTTTTATTAACAAATATTATTGTTAATTAAATGTGTTAAATATAAATTCTGAATAAGAGAAGAAAACGAAAAAAAGAAAAGATAACAAGAATTACACTAACAAAAAAAAAATGGACATTGATCCTATAGTAGAACTAAAGTTGACCATTTTAGAATGTAATTTACGTAAACATTCAAGAACTTTTTTGTGTAACGCTGTGTGACACTCTCTTGTTACACTGTAACAAAAAATAACAGATATTGAAGCAAACAGTGATTTAGCCTAATCTAGTCTACCTATTTAAAAGTAGGAACTACCAATCTGGTAATGATTCTGCTGTGACATAACAACCAAAAAAAGATTTTATTCAATTTCAAGATTTTATATTTTATACACTAAAACGGTAATGATATGTGCAGTATGATACATTAACGCTGCAAAAGAGATGAAAACAATAATATTTTCCACTTTTAGATATTTTTATTTCACAATTGTGTGGGTCATAAGTATTTACTGTGCTGCATAATTATTTCTAAGAAATTGTTTTATCACTGCAGTTGATCCACGGTTGTGACTTTATCAACCTTTTATCAAACGTAAAATGTTATTTCTATAATGTATTTTATAATGTACTGCAATGTCTCTTCTATTTTAGTTAAGTTTGTAATATTTATTGAAAATGTTTCACTAGCCAGAATGCAATAACTTAAAAATGTATTTCTACATTTTTGAAATTGTTCTAGGTACAGCGTCATTTTTTTTGCCCTATTTAAATCACTTATTTATTGCTTCTATTTTGTGAACGACTTTTTTTGTTGTTTTCCTACGTTTCATATAAACATGTAGTGAGTTTTCTGGCTTGAAACATCAACAAACGGGAAATTTTCATCTATTTATTTAATATGAAATGGAATCGTACTGCACGCACATGGGACGTTATGTTTGTAAGTTTTTACATCGTTTAATATTTATTACAAATTTTCACGATTATTTGAATTAAATTATTAGTAATTTATTTCTATTACCACTAACTACAGTAATAAATTATATTATTGTACTTTGCTCTTTAGTAATAAATCAATAAAAATCAGAATGTCTTTTGATTATGTTTCTTGCACCTTAAGGTACTACAAACATCAAGTTTATTTTCAATTCCGTACACAATATGATATGAAATGATAACAATATGATATATACATATATATACATACATATATATATCTATATACATATACATATATATGTATATATACGAGTTCGGTCGTAGTTAGTAAGAGAACGTGCAACATATTGAAAAAAAAACGAACCAATCTGTCGACATTATAAGTTTTATTATTCTAGCATCGTATAGAAATGGTAATGTCCGAAATATACATATACGTTCAATTTGTGCACAGATCACATTGTACTAGATATATCGATTGCGTTTTCTTGCCATTCACAGTTTGTAAAAGTTAAAAATGTTATATCATCTGGCGTTACGTGCATAAAACATTCGATATCAAAGGCCTACTCTCTGATTGCATGTTTCGTTTTAATAATCTATAAGATTAAGTAATTGCTAACCCCTATATTGCAAATGATTTCAATATGTAAGTTAAGAATGCGATATACATATGCATACATGTGTATCTTAAATTCAGTCTACTTATGTCATTATATAAATTAACATTCAGTCTATCACACAGTACCAGTTTTGCCCACAAAAAGTTTCTGTTTGCTGTTAATAAGAACAAAAAATACAGTTAATATGAATTAACAGATAATTGAATATGTCTTTATATTTGTAAGCAGTATTATATGGTGTACTTCATATAAATAAAATTCTTTAGCTACTATGAATATTAGCTGGAACTTTTAAAGTATTACAAAACTTATATCTAATCTGAGAAACTGGTTCTGTAGCATGTCAGACTATTAAATTATACAGTTAATCATACAATGATTGATAGTTTCGTGAGAATAGTGGTCTTTATTAATATCGGTGGAAGTGATAACGGTAATGATGAATGATGATGACTAAAATAATAATAGTAATAATAATTTTTTTATAAATATGTCAAGTCATGCCAAATATTTTCCACTAAAATAAGTCAACGTGCAATCAAACACAGGGATTTTGAAAAACCACCATTCTAATTATACATTCGTATAATTTTTATTTTCTTAAATATACTTATATATATGTATATATATATTATATTATATATATGTACCTATATATAATTATTGATGTAAATAATCGAGTATATTTATATGTATACAACATAGTTATAGGAATAGTTTGTCAGTGACGAGCAATCAGTAATATGAACAAATATGAGGCATTAGAAATGTAAGTGAATATATGTTATCAATATTTACGACAATATTTTTAAATAGTAGCGTTTTTAATTACTTTAATTTAAAAAAGTTACTCGTCGCTGTTTCACATTCCAAGATAAATAGACAGTAGCACGATTTATTCTAGGTATGATTTACTTATACTCGTAACAAATTAATGTGAGATACTTCATATTCTTAAACATTCATATGTAACTTGAGTCCCATTAGTTACATAAACAAAGATATTGCCCGCCCCCCCTCCCCCCGCCCTTAGAATTAAGAATTATAAAAACTATTGCAACTGATTTACATATTTTGCTATTAAAAACGTATCGGTAGCTACCAAAAGTCACATCGATCATTTGTCGAATGTCAGTTTCAAACGAAACTAATTTCACTTTAGAATTTCTTATTACTAAGTGAGCATGATAGTGAGGTTTAAAAATATTAAAACCAACAGCTTCCTTTCAAGAAGCTTATCATGGCGATTACGAGGTTTGTATGTGTACAAATATTTAAAAAAAGTTAAAGATACACTGTGTTCACATTTATTATAGTCTAAACATTGTTTTATAAAACATAAATCGCTAAAAGCGATGATCTACTTTTTAAATACATTACTATACCATAATTATTTCCTGGGACATTATATATTCCAATTCAGTTGGCTAACCAAAATTTCGTATTTAATAAACTTGGTACTAAAAAAATTCATATAGAGCACACGTCTCTAATACTCTAAACATTCTAGATTTTCTAGAATGTTGCAATGCACGATGTAAATGACTTTCCACTGATGATATTATTATACATTTACAAGAAAAGTCAGTTTAAATGAATATAAAATTACCTACTCGTTTGGCAGACGCGTTAATTTTTTACCGATCTAATACACGTACACTCTTCTCTTCTCTTTCGTTGACTGGCAAAGTTTTCATGAATAAATTCTATTTACAATGCAACAGCCCACGCATTTGTGTACACTTCCTAAATTTAGAGGTCATGAAATTCTTGTACTATTGAAATAATCCACACATATATCCTCTAAACTTAGATCACTTGCGTGAATCTTGTTTTCATATTTCCCTTTCTTATAATTCACACACACCAGAAATTTCTATCTAAAGGATTTAAAGTTATGTCAAACTTTTAAATTTCTGTGTTTGATAGTTGTAAGGTCAATTGAAACAACGCCTATTCGCGAATGTGACCGCTAAAAATTTTTTTAACGCAATGATTTCTGAACAATTAACTCTAGAGCTACGAGTATGTGTCGTTATTACACACAGATTATAATATCTTCATCGAAATTTTTAACGCAGTGTCCTATATAAAATATGTCCCCGCACTCTTGCTTTTTATCATTTTGTAAATATAGAAAATTATACCATTATTTTTCTCCTGATTATTAGAACAAAAAATTCACTAAATACAATCAGTGGGAATTATTTTCTTGTAAAATAACCGATTCTTCACAGGGTTAAAAGACATAGTCCGGACCTGCCATATCTATTGCCCATCTGAATTTATCCCTCTGCGTTTTGTTGTAAATTTTCTCGATCGGGACATTATTTTTCTTGCACCTAAAAATATTTAAAATTACATGTTTTACCACGAACAAAATGCATACTTTATGGAAACTGTATAAAATGAGAAAATTACCATGCAACAGTAATTCTAGGATCAAGATAATTCAGCTTGGAGGTGCCCAATGCAATTTCTTTATTTTCCTCTTTATCTGTTGCTTGCACCTCTAATTTAGTCAATTGTTCTTTTAATCTATCCAGAGTTTTCTTCTTCTTTTCATATACACTGCAACATAATACATAAAATTTCATAATTTCAATTTATAAATATTAAGTGAATAACAATTACATGTATCTTACACTTTTTCTTTAACAGAACCATGTTTAGCATCACGTTTAGCATCTTTCACTGCTAGTTCTGCATCAGCTATAGCTTCTTTCTTGGCTTCTATCTTTGCTTTAAGATTTTCCATAGATTTTGCATGTGTCTTTGGCACTGAACGCTGATGGTTACATAGAATAGCAACTGCTCTGTTTGCTCTATTATATGACAATATCTTTTCCGCTTCTGTGTCTTCAGGATTTGTTAATTTATCTAATTGTTGCTGTAGCGTCCATGACGCATTGTATGTTCTGAATACTTTAGCAGTAAGACCTTCCATCAGTTCATTCAAATGCTTATTCATCACGGTTGTATTGAGACGATCGAATAAATCATCGGCAGGCGATTTGTTTTCCATAAAAAGTTGTAAATTCTTAAATACCCGTTTTTCTACTGGCACTTCGTTGTAGTACCTTATTGAATCCTTACCTATAAAAATATTATTGTATGTATTTGTACAAACAAAAACAGATTTTTCAAATTTTCTTTACAAGCACAAATAAAACAATTGTGAAAAGCAACTTTTATTATTTTTTTCGCAATTTTTCTAAAATTTTAATTACATATTATCTAATAAACTAAACCTTCTAATTTGACAAAAAATCATTATATGATTTTTTGATAGTGCCATCCATTATAAGACTGTCTTTACTTAATTTCATTAAAGTGAAAATTAACATACCTAAGAAATCAAATACAACTACATATTCCTTTCCATCCTTTTGTTCGTGCAATGAAATATGTTCTACTCGCAAAGAACAACAACCTACAGTATCTGCTTGATCCTCATCCTTTTCATTACCAGCTCTCAAAGCTAATTTATCTATAAAGTACAAGGCAACAGCTCTCTGCCTTATACGCATTTCTTTACTTTTCCAGTCTTCTTTATATTCAGCACGAATTTTATCTATAGATTGTGCCAATTTCCTAGCAGTCTCATACTTCTGCCAATCTTTTTCACCCTTCAGTTTACTCGATGGATTAAGCATGACATACTTCACTTGCCCTTGAATATTCTCAGTCCAAGAAGCAAGCCATGTAACATTAGGATCATGTCGAACTTCTTTCCATTTATGGCCAGATGGTGGCTTTGGTACGTTTGAGTCTTTGGAACAATTGATAAGAATATCTTCAGGCATGACTCTTTTTTTTAGTTTACCCATTTTGGGATGTTCACCACGGCCTCTGAACAAACCAGGAGGTTCTATTTTAAAATTACCTATCTTTTCTTTATGTCCATCAATAGTACAAAAACCATATTCTTTCTGAGTCTTCTCATTGTCCTCTTTTATTTTTTGCTTTTCTTCTTTTGTCATTGCTTTTCGTTCTTCACTCTTTTGAAGGAAATATGCATGCATCTGCTTAAAATCGCACTTACTTAAGTCAACTATTTTAGCTCTCTCAGACTCTGTCATTACTTCTCTCCAATCGTGGAAGAAGTTGGTATTGAATGCAGGTTTTGTAGTGTAATCATGATCCAACATACGCGCATAGAAAGTGGCAACTTCCTCTGTATCTTGGGTCAATTTCATTTCTTTACCACTGTAATAAAACTTTACATCTGGAGGAAGTGGATCATATGCAGGAGCAAATACGGGTCCTTTATGTTCCAAGAATGTCCACTTTGTTCCATCATTTTTCTTTTCTTCTTCCCACCTAACACATTATTTTCCTTTTAATTTACACGACCTATTTCAACCTTTACTGTAGCATCATTAATACCAAAAGAAACAAAAAAACGAAATTATAAATACCGTAACAAACGTAACCTCAAAACTTTTAAAGATGTATAAACTGTATCACGAGTTTTAAAATTCCGACAAAAGTTACGTATTAAATTTCCAGAACTAATTGTTGCAAATTTAAAAATAGTATTGAACATTGTCACACTTTTTTTATACTACTAAAACTATCCATTTTCTTAGTATCTTGTTTAGTATAAATGCACCTATATCGATCTCTTCATGTTATATACGCGATAAAATAAGGTTAGGTAACATAACCTCGTGGTCAACCGAAGCGGCATTTTCAAACGATAATAATAGTTTACCATTTCCAAACTTCCAGTTCCTCTTCTTGTTTCTTTTTCCGTGGGCTTGGATTTTCTCCTTTCGAAGCTCTTGCTCCTTTCTTTTTTGGCTTCTAACGAAAGATTAATTAAATATATTAAAATCATGAAATATAAATTAATTTCATTAAAATATGCAAACAAATACAGTACTTGTTCAACTTCGTCTTCATCGTCCTCAAGTTTTCGTTTTTTCTTTTTCGGTTTTGTTTCACTTTTCTTGGGCTTCTTGCGTGCAGAAAGGGGAACATTATCATCTTCCTCCTCATCAGATTCGAAACTTCTTTTAATACTTGTGGAGGCCCTAGATCTTGCACTCTGTGGAATATTTAATTTCATATAAAATTGTTATACAAAGTATTATCATCAGTTCATGCATACATTTTACATACCAAAGGCACATCTTCATCTGAATCTTCTTCAGTTTTAAGAGTCGTGTTATGGAGGTCTGAGAGTCTTGTATCATTTCCATCAGTTGAATCCATACTAGCTTCCTGTTCATTAACAGGCTCTTCCTCGTCTTCTTCTTCTTTAATGTACAATGGTTGTTCTCCACCACTGTCGTAGTCATCCTCTGGTTCAATTTGTGAAACTGGTTCCTATAAGGTATTATTTGGCTCAAAATTTTGTTATTTAATGACGAACAGTGAATTTTATGCATTTGTGACAAAAATGAGTAAGTGTAATTCAAAATAATAAAGATTATATTATACATATATAACTTTACCACTTATTAAATACTCTATTACAATTTATACCTCTTTTATGAACTCTTGTTTTGTATTTGTGTCTATGTTCACATATGGGAACACTGCAGCTTCTATATGATTAGGTTTTTCTTCTATTAGCTCTTTTTTCACTTTAATATCCTCCTTCTCTTTTTCCTTCCTATCTTTCTCCTCCTTATGCTTAGCTGCAAGTCAGGTAATATTAGTATACAATTACAGTTGAGCATGGCAGCTACTAACTTTGTAAGGATACAACTAACATTTCTCTTTATCGTGTCGATGGCGTTCTTTATCTTTGTCATGGCGATGTTTATCTTTACTAGACAAACTATACTTGTCTTTATCTTTTTCAGCAGAACGATGCTTTTCTTTGTCATTTGTATGAGACGTCGAATGCCTGTCTTTATCTTTGTCCGATGAATGTTTTTTCTCCTTTTCCTTGTCTTTGGATATGCTTTTATCTTTATCCTTGTCCCGTGAACTTGAACTTAAGCTGTGCTTGTGTTTATCCTTGTCCCGGTCTTTGCTCTTTTCTTTGTCTTTGTTGGAACTATCCTTATCCTTGGAACTACTGTGATGCCTGCAATTGTATTCATGGTTTTCTAAGTAGAAATAGAACAATAAAAAAATAATAACAATTATTTTTGTTAGAGAAAAAATCTACGAAATTCGTTCACCTGTCTTTATCCTTGGAACTAGAACTAGAACTAGATTTATGATGATGTTCCCTGTCTTTGCTCTTATCCTTCTCCTTGTCCCTACTCGAGGAGCTACTGTTCTTATGCTCTTTATCCTTGCTCGAGGAAGAACTACTCTTTCTGTCCTTATCCTTGTCTTTGCTACTGTTACTACCATCATGTTTATCCTTGTCTTTAACAGAACTGGAACTGTGTTTGTGCTTGTCCTTGTCTTTATCTCTGTGTTCACTTTTATGACTTTTATCCTTGTCCTTACTCCTCTCTTTGTCTTTGTGATCCGATTTATGAGATCGTTCCTTGTCTTTGTCCTTATGTTCAGATTTATGTTCTCTTTTCTTATCAAATCCATTGGACATGCCATTTATATGAGTTTCTAAAAATTTGTAAAATATAATATTTGAATCATTAAAATGTATGGTATATCAGGTATATTTTAATTGTTTCACTGGAACATGCATAAATTTTTTAATTTTTGACTAAATATTATTTCTCAAGAGCAACAAAATAAATGATATTTATTTATTACAATTATTATATAAATCAATTTTTCAAATTCATTTTCGCACATTTTTTTCGGAAATCTTGATTCCGATTGATTAAGACAAAATTTTATGTAATTTCCGCACGGGAGGGAAATTTTGAAAAATATTCAAAGCACAGGATGCAAACAAGTGTCAATTTAAAAAACTAATAATAATCAAATTTGAATCGCAGGAAGCTGTAAATTCTTCGGGCTCTTCGGCCGAATCTAAACACGTGTCAGACCGGTCTGGATTGTTGGCAGCCCGAGTTCTTTAACCGTCGCGTCGAACTTAGCTTTTATGCTGCAAACTTCCAATCTCATCTATATCAGAACACGTATGTTAAACCGTACGTATAAAACAGCTTACCGCTGTGATTTCCAGTCGCATTGTTGACCTCTTTGGTCTTTCTTTCCTGAAAACAATAAAATTCACATCAGGATGCAATCTTAATAAGAGCGACGCGTCGTATATAAAGGCTCGTGATGCTATCGGACTTAACGTCTGGCGATGCGAGGCGAGCCAGGTAGGACTTAGTCGCAGACGCCATTTTGGGACTTAGAAAAATTTCGCGTCCACAGCTATGCCTTGCGCCCAAGAGGAAAGCGGCGTTTCAAAGCGAAATATCGAAAAACTATGCACGTGGGTGAACGCACCAAAACGAATAGACACGGAATCATTACTTACTAGGTCGGAATTCGGTTGCGTTGTTGGCTGCTCGAGCTCCATTTCTCGTAGCAAACGCGACTGATAGACTCTGGTAACGCGAGGTCTAACAGAAGCGAGGGAAGTAAAGAGAACTGGGAACACACACAACAGTCTGTCGCTACTCGACTATACACTCCGCGCGAGACTGCAGACGGAGCCAACGCTTAGAGCGTATAGGAGATCCAGTCTAAGTATCGAAAATGTCTAACTGCGCATGCGTCTCATTGACTCCGCCTCTTCGATTCCCGATATAACCCTTCGCCCCGCAAATTGTAACTGTTTATTCGTTCATATTCCTTCTCAGCGACGTTTCATATGAACGTAATACGTACAATTTCGATGGAAAAAGTCCGAAACGAATATATTTAACGAGATACGGGCCAAAAGTGTTCCAACATCGGTCAAATATCGTATTAATTTTTGTAAAAACAGATTACAAATTTTGTTCGTGCGTCACGAGCTTCGATTGCAGCCAGACAACACTGCCATAACTTGAAATCGAACAGTATCGAAGCTCGTCGTAAGATTTTTGTACGAGTACGATAAATTAAATATTAATCCTGCGATGGCGCAATAACGATACCTCTGGTTATTATCATAATGTATATTTCCTTCGAATTTTATTTCGCCTAAGAAACTAAGATATAGTAGATCAGATACATTTTTTTGTTTGATAGAAAATTAAATACAGGAAAACTGTAACATTTATTTCTTATAAGTTTAGTGGTTATTTGTCTTAGCTGCTAAATCAGATTCTATAGGTCTTACATGGATATATTTCAAATTATTTCGTAGACACTAATGCACGATAAATACTTTGTACAATCATGTTGTTATGTAAGTAAATTCATAAATTGATTTAATTTCACCTTTATATAAACAGTTTATATAAATTATATTTTATATGGTCATACAGATGAAATTGTATAATACATATTACACGTGATGATCCAAATTCATTAAAAATTATCATTTAAAATATCACTAACTGTATACTACAGTTACAAGTGCATGTAACTCTATAGCAACAGACTAGTTTGTACAATACAAAGTCAATTATAATACGTTCTTTAAACTTCATTTTCAAACTATCCCTAGTACTTTTAGTTCCTAATTAGTTCTTAATTCTTATGATTTTACGCATTCTAGTTTTCCCTCGCTGTTCATTACCATTTTCGTCTTTTTAAAAGCAAATACGGCATACAGTGCTGAAAATAATATTACGAATATTAGAACAGCATGAACACCATTGATTTTCATTGAAATCATTCTTTTTTTGTCTACTAACATATAACTTCCCACTCTGTTTTTGACAAAGTGCCGATTTTGCGATGATCTGGCAAATTTTGCATGTACTGCACTGCATGTTGATAGTCCTGTGTCGGCTGACCAAGTAATGGTACACCGTGATACGGAGGATACGTTTCTAAAGCTTGCATTGTACCAAGCAATGATCTACCTTCGCCTTTCATACGTTCGTAATAGTTATCGAATCTGTGAATTCATATATGGCTTTTAAATCACGTAATCTTACAAGCTATATCACGTTAGTATTATTATTAGGTTGTTACATATGAAATGTCTGATATCAGAATGCAAATGTTGTAAAGTGTTTTAATAAAAAAAAAACAATGTTATGATTACAGGTTTCTTATTTTTGTCATTTAGATATACTCGTTATTTGTTGTCAGAACATAATTACGATGGTGCTCACTTTAATCAGAAAGATTCATTTAGGAAAAAGTTATGTTTATTTAAAATTGTTGCTATGAATCGGACATTTTATATGCAACCATCTAATACTTTTACCTTTCAAATTTCACTAATTCCAAACCAAATTTCGCAGCTAATTTACGAAGTAGAGGCATATAAACAAGAAACTCTGGGCAATTGACAACACCTTCCAATTGAAAGTTGTATTTAGCACCAAACAATGGTGGCTTTTCTTTGTCGCATAATAATTCTATGTTATAGATCTCGTTTCCAAATGTATTACCATCGATTTTCTGCCACTTAGAACTAATAAAGGAAAGAAAATAATTATTATAATTTCTTAGTATCACTGTGCAACTGTTAATACACATTGAAGATGAACATACACTAGATAATTTGTATCTGGAATTGTTCCAATGAAATAACCTCCTGTTTTGAGACATTCGCTAACATTCCTCAACATACATTCTGCTTGTTGCAAAGATTCAAAGCTGTAATGCAATGCGAACTGGCAGCTGACCATATCAAACTGTATAGTAGGATCTTTATATTTTTCCCTTAAACGAACCTGAAACTCTTTTTTATAGAGAACTTCCATAGGTAATATGCAACATGAAAAAGTCACATTTTTATATACAAGGACATATACCTTCGTGCAATCAGCTACTATAAATTCAGCAGTGAATATAGGATCAAATCCTCTGTCATTTGAACTTCTGTTTAATATTTCTTTATATCGATGTTGGCATTGCTTGATAGAATTTTGAGCTAAATCTGCACAAATCACATGCGTTACATTTGATTTCATCCATTTAATTAAATCTCCTCCCTTTCCACAACATATGTCTAATACTTTCAAAGAGGATCCATACACTTTATCTTGCTTGTTAAGATATTCAGCTGTAATTGAAATTTCTTTTATTATAGATTGACAAGAACAAAGTTCTTTCTTTGTACACATGAGAACCAGAATCTTACATATAAGCATGCCCTTAACCCAATTGTTAAAATTCCTCATATATAAGATGCGACTCTGATTCCTGGTTGATAGACCCTTGTCTTTTATAGAGTTATAATGTTTTGCAACTAACTTTGCATGGTTTCTGCTACTACCACTTGATAAATCTGAAGGAGTATTGCTTTGCTGTAATTTAAAAATTGCATGTTGTGAAATGAAAAGTACTTTTAACACAAAAATGACATTTTATATAAGCATGGACAGGGTATTAAACTGTAAATAAAAGAAAATTTAAAGGGATGATTATTTTTCTATAGTTATTTACGACTAAAAATATCTCTAATTTATTAAAATATTGTTAAAAAAAGTTTCATTGTTTTTGTATATTCCAATATTATCGAAAAGAGTAATATTTTTATTTTTTATTTGTCTCTATTGGTGTCGTAACACAAGTCGCCTCTTAAATTGTTTACCACCTGTTGCCAAATATTTAGTATATTTTTACATTTTTATCTATTATTTCATCCATGGTCACATTTTATTACCTTCGATGATTCTGTTTCTAATTTTCTCTTACGAGATGGTTGTGAACTATGTTCGGTCGATGGCTTTGCAGAGTCTTGCTCTGTTGATACATCATCTTGTTTTTCTTTGGCCTCCTTTGTTGTTTCAGTACAAGAGGCAAGCATTTTAGCATATAAAACAATCTCGGGTGAATTTTCTAATATAATTTCTATATTATTTTAATTAAAGGTCGTGTGCGCTTAAGAATGTTGTACTGTAAACACTTTTCCATGGAACATTACAATATTCCAAGTTTAAACAAAAACAAATAATGTTTGTAACAATACGCTCGGAACACGTTGTAACACGATGATTGCAGCGCCTACACTAAGCTTCAACCTCGCTTTATTTCTAATGCGACGGACCGGTATTATCAATGCTGGCAACGTAATATATATTTTATAAAATTACCCTGCAAGAAAGGTTAATTAAATATTTTCATAATATATTAATATTTTGGTCAATCTTCTTAAATTTACGTATAGAATATATTCGTGATATTCATATGAAATTTTGTTGTACGTGAAATTATGGCAGTGATGCAGAAATTATGGAAAGTGTGAAGCACAAGTGTGTTTAACGTGTATACAGATATTATATGTTTATTATATAAATTCTTCCGAAAAAAGATATGCACTTTACAAGGTAATCATTTTGATTAAACAGATTCTTTTAACGACATATAAAAATATACTCGAATATTGACGATAGTTTATTACATATGTTTATTTACTTCAGTGATACCAAGTATTTGGTTTTACGGACACGTATCTCACGATATCTTGAGTCTTTAATGGTGAATGCATGATATTAGAAGAGATGGACCGAAAATTCTATCATTGCGAAAATATATTACGCTATGCAACAGAAAATATAAATGTTACACTAAAATAGCGATATTTTATGAAGTTGGTACGTAAACACGAAAATTTCTTTTACTTTTACTGTATAGTCTCATCTATTATCTGATCTAGATTTGTTATGTGTATGACATCCTTATCTAACAGCTTATCTAAAATTCAATAAGAAGCCAAGATAAATAATAGTATTTTACTTTGTTGTCAGGAAAAATCATGGTTGATCATTTTTTTACAGACATTTGAAGCATTGTATGTACAAAATTTATTTATTGAGCATTTAAATATCTCACACAATTTGTTCACTTGATATAGTAAATTTTATATCTATTATAAGATCATGGATACATTCCCTGCGCAAAGGTACGAGACAAAAATTGAATCTTTTGACACATGCATGATCGATACAACAAATCAACAACAAGAGATATCGCAAACAGTGAGCGAACAAGGCTCTTCTCAAAGTATCGAGGTAGAAAATCAAGAGAATCATGAAACCCCTACTTTACATCAACAACAACAAGAGTCACAGCAACAACATCAAGATCAACCTAATCAGATTTCACAGATTCAATCAAACACTCAGCAAAATATGACCCTTACTCCAATTCGATTGCCAGCTATCCTCGACGGAGAATTCTTTACTGTAATTAGAGTAGAAGATACCAATGTTACAGTCAGATGTTTACAATGCCAGAAACATTTAAATGGAAATTTAAAGTCTACAGGAAATTTTTTAAGTCACATTAAAGTAAGATGTTTTGATTTTTGGAACATTCATGTTTCAATTTAGTGATCTTATCTTCATTAATTTAAGTATTCTGCAGAGGGTACATCCATTTATGGTTGATAAAATTAAATGTAAATCGAATCAAAGAAAACCTGCAATGATATACATCGATTTGTCTGGTGACAAATGTCCTGAACTGGTCAGAACGAAACGAGGGTATAGAAAATGTTATAAATCTGTAAGTTTAAAATCATTTGTTAAACTCTTGAAATTAAAATTTCATTAAAATTAATGACTCTATTTATTTAGGAATATCAGACAGGAAATGAAGAAACGTATGATCAGTCTAATGAATGGAGTGAATCTCCATTAATTCGTAGACATAAGTCAGAGGAAACTGAATCTACTGATCTCTTGAAAATATCACATAATAATTCATTTGTAATGGAAGATGAGTTTGATGCGATTGGACGAAATGTAGCAGCAAAACTAAGAAATATGAGATTAGACCAAAGAATTATAGCTGAGAAATTATTAAATGATATTCTCTTTGAAGCACAATTGGGAAACCTTCATAGAGATTCTAATATACATGTATGAGATACATAATTTTCCTGCCCAAAGAATACTTATGTGTACATGAATGACGTGAATTAGATTGAATAGGGAAATGTAAGGAAACATATATTTTATATCAAATGAAATTTATTAATACTTCTTTATTAATTATATCGTTATACCTCTTTAATGATAATAATTTTAAAGTGATTTTTCTGCCCAGATTGAGCAGCGAGATATAAACTATGTGATGTACTTATTCTTTACTTTGCTTCACAAATAGGTATAATGCTTCAGTTGAACAATAAGTATTTCAATCAAATGTCTAAAAAGTCTTCAAAACTAAAAACACAAATTGAAATATATATATATATATAACAAATATTCTTTATATTTTAATACTTATAAGTATTCGTATAGATATCTAGAATTATCTTTGTATATAAATGCATAGCACTGTAAATACTACTGTACAAGTATAAAATTCGCAGATTAGAACAAATGCTGTCGAATATACTATTTGTAAAACTTTTTTAAAAGAATCATTTTTCTATAAATATTACATAGATATAGCTACCTGTAATTTATAATAATGTATGATAAATACATTTTCAACATATTATCTAGTAGTTATCAGTCCTTAATGTGTATAATTTTATGCTACAAAAACCCTTTAGTAATTGTATTAACTATTTTACCATCATGTTACTAAACAATTTTTCAATGCATTTTTATATAGGAAGTGAAACTGTAAACGTAGCTCACGTAAATACAAAAAAAACGATAATGTTGATGCAATTGAAAAAGAGATTAAAGCATTCTTGAAATCACATTTTAATAAAACTTCTACCACGAAATAACATTAATTGTTTGTCAACTGGTATATATTCTACGTTTCTTTGGCTTAAGTAGAATGCAATAAATCACTGTCGATGAAATACAGAGCGCCATACTTGCAAATATTACATAAAATACATATGAATACCAAAATCCATCCCAGTCTGCATAAAAGTACCACACTAACGTTATAAGCGTATTTTGTATTATTACAAGACAATAATATGGTAACAACCACTTATCTGCATATTTAAATTTGATTCTGTACTCGATCAAACAAATTATATAAATTAATCCCAGCCACAAGTTAACAAAAAAAGTAATGGCATCATAATATTTTGTATAATAGAAAAGGTACAACAACATAATACCATAGTGTATAGTAATTATAATAGCTAAATAAACTGGATAAAATTCATAGAACACAGTAATAGCAAGTATACGTGCTAGAATAAAACAAAACCACCATAAGAAGCATAAAAATTTCCCTACAGGGTCATCCTCCTCTAAACCTTTCTTTGCATACCTTCGTTGTGGAACTTTTAAACTGTGCAATGTATCAGATTTAGTAAGTACATTTTCAGACTCAGTTTCAGTTATAGTGCAAATCGAATCTGGCCTTGGCGGAGCTGGTATATCAGGAACAGATATAAGTGGAACTGTGGTAATACCCCGTAACGGCGTAGGAGGTGGTTTAATCTGCACGTTTTTTGGTGGTAATGGTGGTGTTAAAGATATTTGACGGTCCAAAGAGACATGAGAATCAATTTGTTCCTTATCCTCATCTTCTTTAGTAGATTCGTCACATTCTTTCAATTCCTCTGTTACATTATTTGTATGAACATTGTCTTCCTCTTTTACATCGGATAACTTTAAGGGAGTTTTTTCTTCAAAATCACAGAGTTCCTAATTATATAAATAAAGCAATTACTTTCAGAAAACAATTCAATCTTCTTGAAGTAGAGGAGTGCAAGAACCCAATAGCTGGAGCCAGTATAGCAAGACGAGTTAGGTTCTCGAAAATTTCAGGATTCAAAAATATATCGGAATTCCCGAGAATGTACGAAGACCTTAATATAGACAGGCATAATTCCGAAAATTGTTAAGAACCCGAGTATCGAAAATTCTGACATTTTTTATAACTGCTCCAATTCTATATAAAATTCTTGATGCACTCTAACCCAACGTTTTTGGGTTTTTGTAAACCCCTAGTTGATACATATGTAAAGTATATTAATATACCTGAACACAATATTTTTTTAACCACATTGCCCATGGTAATTTCCTACCATTAACACGTTGGCTTTCAAACCTTTGGAAGGAGGTAGTTTGAATAGCTACTATTACAATCGACATAATAATGGAAAGCACTTTAATAACAACTGTAAACATAGAAGTATTTGTAAAAAAGTAGTAGTAAAATAGTTGTTATTATATTTATTATATATAACAAAATTAATGAAAGTACCAGACTGATGACTCTGATGGTATGATGATTCACGAAAGAGTAAATGTGTTTGGAAGATAGCTTGAGGAGCTGCCTGGAACCAAGCTTGTAAAAAAAGGTATAGTTCTATAGCTGCTGGTGCAGCTGCTACATCTAGAGTCTTAGTTCTCTCCTTGCCCGATAATATAATAGCATCCACAGATAGCACAATAAGACTTGCATACCTGGATAAATAGTCATTAATTATTTTAAGAAAACTGATTAACACATTGACTGCCATGGTGATCACTGGTGAAATATGCAATATTCGCATGGCAGTGAATGTGTCAACATTAAAACCGAATAGAAAAGAAAACAATAATACCTATATAGTGAAAAAAAGACAAATCCAATCAACTGACATAGTTGAAGACAAAACCAAACAAAGACACCTTTTGCTAATTTATCATCATCTGTCATCCACCAATCTGGCCTTGAAACAGTTAGCATAAAGTATGTGGCTGCTGGTGCATACATGAAACCGATAGTACAATACCCCCATAATGGGTTATCTTCTCTAAAATGTTGTACAGCGACTACTAAGTCAGCAGAGAAGTTGATTATATACACAAAACAAGCGATCAATGTTGGGATCAAGAAGACAAGATAAATCTGTTCTGTTGACTTCAAAGGGACTTGTAGAAAATGTGTAGGCTTCTTTTTACAAACTGACTTTGTAGTGTTTGCCATTTTTTGAGATCTGGTGAATTATTTTCACCATTTCATTCCTTATTATATTTAGGTATTCTTTGCAGTATTTAGATGTCCATTTAAGTATTTAACTATCATGGAATGCACTAAAATAAAAGATAACAATATGTAGCAAAGTTTTGCATTTTCGTTTACAAAGTAGACGCTTTAAAAAATAAACATACATTACCTAAATAACGTTGAAAAATAATGTATTCTTTATTCACAAGAAAAGACAACGTGATATGTTTATAACGACATATCAATTACATAGATGGATTAATGAAAGAATATGTTTTATTATTGATTTAGTATGAGAGTTATTTGTTATCTTACAAGTTTTAAGTAAACTTTTGATATGTTGATGCAGTTCTCGAAAAATGGTACAGTATTAAGATTTACTCTATATAACCACGTTCGGATTGACACACAAAACATAAAGGTAACGATTGCAGCACGTATCAAAAGATTGGATGATTAGTCAACGTATAGAAAAAAATAGATAGTTCAGTATGATTTCATTTATTGGTGCGTGATAAAACGTCTTCTGATATGGACGCTCCCTGAGCAAATTATTGAAAGAACAATCATTAAACTAGTGTGAGGAGAAGAGTGGGAGGACCCCTTCCACTTATGAGGGAATATATGTATACGTGTGCGTGTGTGGGAAGACCTTCACCCGCATGCATTTCGTAAACAATTAGTGTATTGTTGAACAACGCACGTACATGTCAAAAATTGTTTTTAATATCCTATAATCAAAGCAAATACAATAAAATTAGAAATAAATCGTGTATATTATACATATTACACATTACAGGAATTCAAATGCAGCAAATTATTTTATATTCTTTTGTATTTGAAATAACACAACAACGTGATAATATCATTTTATTTCTTCTCTTTTTTTACGTTATCATTTTCATCAATGGAATGCATATCAGACAAAAATTGATTAAACTGCTCCATAATATCATCTTGATGATCTGTTTCTATACTCTTACTATCATATTCATGACCAACAGCCCATAATGTTTCCAAGTCATATAATGGTCTTGTAGGCGTGGAGAAAATATGTAATGCAATATTTCCTATAAGATAAACAATATAAATATTATTTTCAAATTACTTTATAAATGTATAAGAGATTATAAAAATATATACATATATACCTAAATCTAGGGCAATCCAATCATTTGACTTTATTCCTTCAATCTTGGGTATTATATCTGTTTTAGTCATTTTTAATTTATACACTTTACGTACGAAAGTAGCTAAAGCTTTCATATGTTTCTGCGATTTCCCTGTGACCACAACCATGTAATTAACGTAGGATAGTTCAGGAGGGACTACTGCCACAAAGATATTCATTGCATTTTCCCTTTGTAACAAAGATACTAAATCTTCTATTTCATATACTCCAGTGACTCCACCTAATAAATATTTCATTGACACTTTTCATCAAACTTTCTTATTCTGCACTTTTAATTGTATCTCTATTTTTACTTACGTTCCAAATTGATTCCCACGTAAGGATCATGATATTCTTCTTCAGACTGTAAATTTTCCAAATTAATAGTTTTTTCCTTCTCGCTGAAATCATATATAATTTCCATATCTTTTTCATCAAAAACTTTGTAAGTACCACTTAATGAACCGGATAGGTTACTGGAATTACTTTTCAAATTTTCTAAGCTAACAGATTCTTTGTCATTTTTTTCTGAAAACTGTCGAACCTGTTTCAACTGAGAATATGTAATTGCATTATTTACACCAGGTTTTAAATAATTATAAAGTAATTTTCTTGTTTGTAATAGAGTTGACTGCAAGCGTCCCCGCATCTTGTACACGTAATAAAAAAGGTTATGTTTACAATCACGTGTAGAACCTTACTAATGTTGTACTAACGCTAGTAATTATTAGTTATATATATATATATATTTGTAAATATTAACTGTATGTAACTTAAGTAGCATGTATAAAATATATAAAGAATCTTCAATGTTCTTCTCGATTAAATATAACATTAAGTTCTATAGCATATAGGTGGGTAGTAAGAGGAGAATTTTTATGTTTTTTAAGAAGTTTATTTAGCCGTACAAGACGCGTACATAATAAAACAGAACTCTCCGGATCGATACAATAAAAGAATGTGTCAAACTGCTGATGCATCTCCACCAAGGTTGATCAAACTAGATTGTGTCGGAACTGATGGTATAATTAAACAGCTGAAACAGATAATCGGTAAACTGAATAACTAAAAATCATACAAGAATTTCTGTGACTAATGTAAAATAATTTTCATTATGTAGAAATATATTGCCACAGGAATTCGTTTTGAGTTAGCCAAACTGAAGGAGGAGGAATAGGACACATGATTAAATATATGAAAAATATAAATATACACTTACAGAGATCGCGGATATAAAATTTACTTGGACCTCGCACGCATCTTCCTCCTTTTACGCTTTAGCCTGCGCATCCTCTTCTTACGCCACTGAAAGTTAACAGAAAAGTGAACTTAACCTCACATCGTTAAGTTTTCACATTCGTGATAGCAACTATTTTGCAGAGTACAAGATGATAAAAAAAATTCGTTCAACTGGCAAACAGATTAAAAATTCTAAAAAGTGCTAAATACATTAATAAAATAAGGTCTTTAAAATAAAGAACATTGCATCTGCAATGTTATGTCAAGCAACCACGCATATCGTAGCCAAAGACAATGTAAGTTTGATATCCCAAAAAACAGATAATTACTAA
This sequence comes from Agapostemon virescens, assembly GCA_028453745.1. NCBI lineage: Eukaryota > Metazoa > Arthropoda > Insecta > Hymenoptera > Halictidae > Agapostemon > Agapostemon virescens. Next base: position 17,318,709 of record CM052089.1, read on the forward strand.
ATTTCTCCAAAAAATACTGAAATAAGTAAGAAAATATTAATGTAATCTTACCTTCGCCCTCATTCTAAATTTACGAGAATTCTAGATTATTCTAGATTATCTCGATTTTTGCGGACTTCAATTCCGCCGTCTTCTTCGGCTTCTAATACCAATATGGAAGAGGAACGCTGGTTTCACTGCGACTCCGGAAACGTTGTTCGGTATAGTTCCTATGTTTACTTCTAGGGGACGCCAAAGTTCTACCAACAGGCTTTAGCTTTATAATATTAATTTAATAAATTTTAGATATTTAAAGCGAAATAGTTGCAACATTAAATTATATTCCTTAAAACAGTAAATAATAGTTATACAGTATTGCTTTTAATACAGTCACTTCTATAAAAACCTTTGAATTTTTAAAATATGACGTTTTACGCGCGAAAGTAAACGCTTGTCTGCTCCGTGTTCACACTATTCACACACATTTTCGATTTCCCGCGTTTAAAGCACCTTCCCGCGAAAACTGACTATCATATTGCACTTGTTGCGTGTGTATAAACACATTTTCTCAGCAATATTTCACACGTAAGTCACGATATTTACAATTTAATTTGAAGAAGTGACATTAACAACTGTGATATTGTAAGTACGTTCGAGTGTAATTTTGAAATCGTTAAATTTTATGCTAAACTCGTCGGGATATTAACCTGAGGCATTGGGTTAGTGTGAAGAAGATGTCAAAGATTTTATAGGAAAAGTTACGCTTTTAGACAAGGAATTGGATTTTCTGCGGGACGAATTATATTTCTATAAATTAAGAATTTTCTTGGCACGGTGATTTTATTGAAATGAAAAGCATTCAGACAACGATTCCATTTACTATACGGAAAAAGTGTTCGTTTTATGGAACTAAAAATGACGTTACGAAACAAGATTTTACCAACGCAACTGCTCGAGAAACTTCGTACAAATACACACCAACAGTGAAAAAGGTGATTACCTTCAGTAGCAGTGAATCGGATTCGGATTCAGACGTAGAGAATTTATTAGTAAAAAATAATGTGAAAGCCAGTGACAAATGCACAGTTATTGGGACTCCGCGACGCGTCCGAAAATCCAGCGAATCTGACCGTATGTATTTCGGATTTGTTATTGATATTAATTTTCTATTATTATATTGTATCACAAAAATTTTATTTCTTGTTTTAGGAGATCATGGCTCCTCACCACCAAAACAAAAAAGGATAGAGAAAACAGAGCAAGTTTCATGTCCTTCAACACCTCCAACACCATCAACGCTTTTAAATAAATTGCATTTAATTTCATCACCTGATAAAGAAGATAATTTAGTTCCCAAAAAATTATTTGGTTCAGAAAAGTATCGCAATGCTCGCAAAGCTTTGCACAGTTCAGTACCTGAAACGTTACCTGGTAGAGAATCTCAATTAGCTCAGTTGCAAGGGCTTATGGAAGAGCATTTAAAAAGTGAAATGTCTTCCTCCTTGTATATCTCAGGTCCTCCAGGAACTGGAAAGACAGCATGTTTATCAAAACTTTTATTAAGGCCCGAATTCAAATCAAAATTTAAAGTGGTTTATATTAATTGCACAACCATGAAGTCTGCTGCTACAGTTTACGGAAAAATTGTACAAGAGTTGGGCCTGCAATCTGGAAAATCTAGGAAAACCTGTAAAACGAATATTGAGAAATATTTAATTTCCAAACATAAAATGTTGCTGCTGATTTTAGATGAATTGGACCAGTTAGAGAGCAAGAATCAATCTGTTTTATACTCGATTTTTGAATGGCCATTGATAAAAAATTCAAAGCTATTTCTTATTGGGATTGCCAATGCTCTAGACTTGACGGATAGGATATTGCCCAGATTACAGGCTAGATGTGAGCTAAAACCAAAGTTGATGCATTTTCCACCATACACCAAACAACAAATTTCTAACATAATAACTGAAAGATTAAATGAAGCCAAAGTATCTGATCTCTTCACTGGAAATGCAGTGCAAATGTTAGCTGGAAAAGTTGCTGCTGTTTCTGGAGACATTAGGAGAGCCTTAGATATAAGTAGAAGAGTGATAGAGGTGGCAGAATCACAAAAATCAGTACAAGTTTTACAACCCACTAATAACAATGGTATGTTGTTTTGATCATCTTAAAATAAAATTGTACTAAGAAAGCATAATCTTTGTTACAGAAATAAACACAGGCAGCCCTAAAAAGCAACAAACTACAGCAGACAAACCAGTCGATTTGAGGGAAGTTGTTACAATTTTAAATGGAGTTTATGGAGGATCTCAGAATATTGAAAAGGAAGAAAGCACGTTTCCATTGCAACAAAAGTTGCTATTGTGTTCTCTTCTACTTATTTTAAATAAGGGACGGAATAAGGACGTGACTGTCGGACGGGTATGTTTAATAATGCGAAGTAATGTGTTTGTGACTAAATCTTTAATTGTAACTTATAGTTAGTTTATATATTTTCAACCTTAATGCATTCAGGTTCAGCATAATGCCTTAATTCCATTGCATTCTACTACACATTTTAGGTTTATAATATGTACATATATTATATTCTGCTTTGTTAGATTTGTTTTACTTCCATTGTATATCTAAATTATATTATAAAAATTGTAATAATTATAATTTTGTTGCAGTTGCATGAAGTATACAAAAAGGTTTGCAAAAAACGGAATATTCACGCTGTCGATGGTTCTGAATTTGTAAGTTTGTGTTCGTTGATAGAAACGAGAGGTATCTTAAAATTGCTGACCAAAAAAGAGCCCCGTTTATCAAAAATTAATTTGGAATGGGATCAAGAAGAGTTGGATGCTGCTTTGCAAGACAAAAACATGATGGCGGAGATCATTAGCGATGTCTCTTGTTTATAAATGTGTTCATATGAAATTCCATGTCATTCGTTAGGCCGACTGTTAAGTATTTTTAAGCCTTATCGAGTGTCAGAAGTTAGAATAATTTTTTAACCAAATTATACACGATTTTTTAGAATAATGTACATACATATGCACTGGCATGTTACAATCTTTTTCCTAAATTTATTATTTGGTTACAATATCATCGACATTGATATTTGAGCAAAAATTTATTTATCATAAAAGCACTATGCAATATTTTTGTTACATTATTCATACAGAAACAAAGCATGTTTACCTTATAATGTTTTCATTTCTTAATAAATGTATTACATTTTTAGATAGAATTATTTTCTGTTCCGAACTGAATTCATTTAAAAATAGTGTTGAATGCAACCTTTATGTTTTTATTATTTTAACATTTATTTTAGATAATTGTTATTATGTATAAGCTAGACTGGTTATAACAGTATTCTGCGTACATAATTTGATGGGGTATAATATTGAGTCATCCTACATAACAGTTAAAGCTACCCTCAGTGTGACTCAATTTTATTCCTACGGTTTTATCGCTAAAACCCTCAAGTAAGGAGTACATGATTACTTTCGTAAAAAAATCTACTCTGCAAACAAACAACCATTATGTTTCCCTTCTATTACTCCTTACTATCTACGCCTCTTTGGATGCCATCTTCTGGGAGGCGTCAACATTTATGAAACCGCTTCTCATGACTGTGCTTTTGTATCGAGTCTTGTTGGTTGTGTCCGGAGTGTAAAGATTGAACAATGTCTTCATTACTTGCTCCAGAAATTCCTGCACCTGGATTTTCATTCGAACTTAGTCGAAGGTAATTTATCGCTGTAATATCTAACCGAAAGGAAAAATTATATTAATAATACGTAAAATCATAGAAGTTGAACATAATATTCTGGTATACATAACCTATCATAGGTTAATAGTGCTGTGTCATTTTTAAAATAATAATTACTTTTTTAAATAAACTGTAGTAGAAAATTCGATGTCAGTGCTATAATACTATGAAAGATCTGAAGAATTATGTGTTTTATCTAGTTATATATTATTACAGAAATAATGCTCTGATAAAGAAAGGATTCCAGCCACCCAAGGCTGTTAAAACAGGAACAACAATTGCTGGAGTGATTTACAAGGATGGAGTTATCCTTGGTGGTGATACAAGAGCAACAGAGGATACCATAGTGGCTGATAAAAATTGCAAAAAGATTCACTATCTTGCTGACAATATGTAGTAAGTTTTACGTGAAAGTTATCTTTCATTTAACAATTTTAGTGCCATGCAGCATGATTGCATTGTTCAGATTTTATATGGAATAATGCCAGGATAATCGGTCATGATGTTCAATTGTTAGGTTGAAAACTGCAAAAAGAATTCAAAATACAGTGTGATTGCGCTGCTTGGTATTCATCAACATGGAAACAGAACTACATGATCGTGTTGCTTGGCACTAATCAATATAGTTTTAGAAATGACCTCTGGTACTGAAGTGCTTAACATTTTATGGAATAATTGATAAATTAATTGTTCTCTCAAAGTTGCTGCGGTGCAGGAACTGCTGCAGACACTGAGATGACAACGCAGATGATATCCAGCCAGTTGGAGTTGCACCGTTTGAATACAGGTCGCTTAGTGCCTGTTTGCACTGCTAATACACTGATCAAACAATTACTATTTCGTTATGAAGGCCATATTGGAGCAGCTTTAGTATTAGGAGGTTGTGATTTGGATGGTCCACACTTATATTGCATTTATCCTCATGGGTCAACAGACAAGCACATGTACACTACTATGGGCAGTGGGTCATTAGCTGCAATGTCTGTTTTTGAAAGTCGATGGAGACCTAATATGGAAGTAAGGACAAATGTTTTGTAAAATGATTGACAGTCATACGACTACATATATATTTGATTATTGAATAATTTATTTGCATTGAATGTTGAATCTAGGAAGAGGAGGCTAAAGAACTTGTAGCAGATGCAATTCGCGCTGGTGTGTTTAACGATTTGGCTTCCGGTTCGAACATAGATCTGTGCGTCATACGGAAAGGTTCTGTCGATTATTTGCGGCCTTACGATGTTGCTAATATAAAAGGACAACGTTCGATATCCTATCGATACAAGCGGGGAACCACTGCTATACTCAAAAAGACGGTGCATCCTATAATAATTGAAGAAGAAACTATTCGTAGAATTCCAGAGGAAATAATGGATACTTCATCTTGAAATGTGCATTAGGTACTTCTAAATATAAGCTGAGATGGTTTGCAAATTTTTTAAACAACCAGAGCCTTTGCTCTTATGTTCTTTTGATTAATAAATTTAGTTCCAAACAATGAAATACAAGGTGTATACATATTTTTATATTTTGATTATTTTATAATGACTATCGTACAAACTTTATTATAATAACAGCGGCAGAGATCTATCAGTTAAAAGAGACCCGCGGATTGCTTCAGTCTTTGCCTCTTCCAGGGTGGCAGTTTCACAAACTCGTTCGGTTCCATTTTAAAAACAGCGATGAAATTATCGAAAGTAAGGTGCATCTCTTTGCGAGCTACATCAACACCGGTTGGCAAATTTTCTGGATCGCTTTTCAACACAGAAAACGGATATTTCACGTAATTATCAAAATCGCTCGATGATTTTGAAGACGTTTGTATCTTCGTCAATGGTTCTTTATCTTGCGAAAGCGTATAGAACGTTTCAAATGATTTGTAGTCTCGTAACAGATTGTAATTCCAATTGTCAAACAGTCCAATAAACGTTGAAGGCTCCACGCCTGAAACAAAAATGGGACGACAAATTAATACAAAATTCACGGACATTATTCATGAACGGCGAATCGATATAATACCTTGCTTGATCACAGAAATTGTAGTATTTCTATCCCGACTAGTTGGATGAGTGTACAGAAACACCATAGCGTCGTGAACATATTCTCTTAACGACTTGGTCGTCGAATACTTTCCGATACAGATCCATATTACATTTCCAGCATCCAGCAGCCAAACCGCTTCCGGAAGAAGGCAACTTTGTCCAAATCCAAGTACCTCTTCACCGACAAACGTGTCTCCTTCGGTCACGCACTGATACAGGTGTTTCTCAAGCTCCTCTCCGACGTCAACGGTCTCTGTACCATAAGTACCTTTACCTGGAAGGTATTACTGTTTTGTTAAAATTCTCACTAAAAAAATTCAACGATTATCCCATCATTAATAGTTATCGTTTCACCTCCAAGTTCTGTCCAGAAATCATTGTCCTCTTTATTCTCAATCATCAGGAGCGCATTTCTTGGTGCTAGACGTCGGGACGCTTGTCGAGCGTCACCCGTACTCTTGCCACCGCACCATACCACAGGCATATCCGAGAATAAGATAAAAACTCCGCTAGAATCGAGGCTGCTGGATCTCAGAGGACGTTCAACAGCTTTCGACGAGTAAGGTGTAGATCCGAACACTCTGACGAGATACTTTTCCGGCGCTGCAAACAAAATCATTAACACTAATCGTACCAGGACGCATCATATTATCGGTTTCATATTCCTTACTCTATAATTATTGCAATTATGAAGATATTTCCTTTAGAAATTATTCAAGAAATCTACTATTATAATTTTTATGAAACAACGTGTTTGGGTATGTTCTAGAAATCGAATTGGTTTCGTTCAGTTTCCAAGATGTTGAATACTCTCCAAAATCTTCAGATTTATAACATATCCAAACTTCGCCGTCGCATTACTTAGCGCGACTTAAGGATAGAAGAATTTCGAAGGGCTACTAACGAGAGTCCCGGTGTCTTCCAGCTAGTATCTTCAATTTTCCATCGTAAATCTGAAGCAAATGAGGCGGTTCTCTACCCTGGCAGGCTTTCACCAATTGTGCAGAGTTGTCCTCTGATAGACGGCAAGCGACATCCAACGCAGCTTCTCTGTCCACCTTTATAGAATGCACTCCTTCCCAGCAGTAAACCTACAACGTTGCCAGTTAAATTCTGGTATTATACATTTTAATTATTTATCAAACAATGATTACGTACTATACATTTGCTCCTGCGGCCTTGACCGTATTTGTAGCACATCACGTAGCAGGCTTCCGCATAGTAAATGCCTTTGTTCTCGATCTGGACCATTCCTTCCTTTTGAGCCACTCGCCAAAGAGTCTTCTCGCCGGATCCGTCGTCGACCAGTTGACACTCTGCAGCCATCCTGGGTCTTTCGTTCATGTAGTCAGGTTCGAAGCTGGGTGGCAGGGAAAGTGGTCTAGCCTTCGAGGGTCCCCAGCTTCTCACAAGAACCTTCATCTCCGTCGGTTCGTAATTCTCGATTGTTCTTCCAACGGACACGCCGTTGCTGTAGTTCTTCTTCTTGACGAATCCACGCGCGTTGCGGACAGCTTCTAGCTTTTCTCTGGCGTTGACATTGTGGCCAACCCATGCCCACACACCGGCCTCGCCGCGATCGATCAAGTAGACGGAGTCGGACGTTAGATCCGACCTTAGAATAGGCCCGGACTTGAGCTCTGCCACTTTGTACTTGCCAGACTGTTCGCTGCATTTGTACAGTTTTATCGGAGCCGGTGTGTTCACCCTGTGAGGACGATCTGGACAAACTACCCTGGTAGACGGGTCCAAAATGCTGGCGAACAGATGTTTGTCATCGTCAGCCAGAGTCTGCTCGTAGCCGTCTTCAACGATGACCACCCGGCCGTTGTTGTTCTCCTTCTTCGTCTCCAGAATGGTCACCGCGTGCCGTTTGTGCAAGGGGTCGGCCAAGGATCCTAGCCAGAGGAAGATGACGCCCCTAATTTTAAAAAGAACCAAAGCAATTACTTTACATTACATTGTAATAAATAACTGGGACACGTTTGTCCAAATTTTTAGCCATTTGGTTTTACAATGTGAGCCCAAAGAACTAAAAATTCATGTTTGACACTTTGCACTCCAAGCAATGTTAATTCCTAACTCTCTAATATTAATTAATAGTACTAATTAATAGTATATTATATATATATATATATAATAAAATTAATAGTACTAATTACTAATAGTAATTTCTCTAAAATTTGTTAAGCGTACGGTAACACTTGGTTTACTAACTTCTTAATTACAAACATTTGTAGTGTACAAATTATTTTGAATAATAGTCTGACAATTTTTAGTGTCGTCTCAGAGGGGCCATTGGAGTGCCAAGGGTTGAACCTAGTTTTTCTACATTTATGATAGAAAATGATTATTTTGTATAATAATTTGTAGTATGGTACATGGATAACGCGGACGGCCGGTTCATTTAGATTTATTTTCAACGTACTTGGATAGAACGTCCACCAGAATCACGTCGCGCGAGCTGAACTGGTCCCAATGGACCTTCTCGAGCTCTGTCAGAAGAGGATTCGCAACTCCGGTGACCCTGTGCAGACTGGAAGACGGTGTCTCGAAATGGAACTTCTCGACGACGAGACTCTGCCGGAAGTACGCCAGGAACCTCGGACTTTCGCGGCCTTGGGCCTCTCTTAGAAGAATCGTCGCGGATATCTGAGAGTCCAGTTCTGCTGCTCGGAGGGCGGCTGCACCGGAAATCGTTGAGTCACACGCGGATCCAATCCAGAAATGAATGACACGGACTACCGGACCTGATTTCAGGTCCTTAACCTGTTTGAATAATTTTCACGATGAGCGTTGATACGTTCGAACGCTGTGTACCCGGTGTTCGAAAACACGGTAGCAAGTATTAGCAAAAAGCGAGAGAATCTAGGACACTGTTACCCGTGAATCTTTTTACAACACGGTCGCTGAAGTGATAAGTAAATAGATAGTCTGGCGGGCAATTGTTAAATAACTTTTTTTTTATATATTTAACATTGATGAGGAATTAGTAAATGTTCCAATAACGATAGGAAATCGCCCTGAGTAATATAATCTAATAATTTCTTTAATTTTCAACAGGTGCTCGCCAATTTATTAATTAGGGATTCGGTGAATTCTTAAGGAAGCTTTTTTCAGTTACCAAAAAATACAAGCGTATGGGGGACAAATTAGTTAATGAGAAAAAAGCTTAATTTTTAAGCTTAACATTAATAACAACAATCTGTGTTTAGATGTAACATAGTATTTTGAATATTCATTTATCTATCATTTATATTTAACATTGACACTAGAGAACTATCAAAAACCACTCATTTTGACTGGGCCCTAGTTTTTT
>CM052089.1:17332290-17342732 GCA_028453745.1 Agapostemon virescens
GTCTCGAAATAGTGGAGCACATATTGCAACAAAAACCACAGCAAGTCTAAATAAATTAACTTTAGTCATTTTTATAAGACATGTACTGGATGGTTTAGGATTTTTCAACGTCTCTGCGCATTTTTGTTTCTATATAGAGACTGTCGGCGTCTTTAAAACGTCTCGAAATAGTGGAGCACATATTGCAACAAAAACCACAGCAAGTCCAAATAAATTAACTTTTGTCATTTTTATAAGACATGTTTTGGTAGGTTGGTTAACAATGCTTCTGCACATTTTTGTTTCTAAATGGAGACTGCCGGCGTCTTTAAATCGTCTCGACATAGTAGAGCACATACTACAACAAAAACCACAGCAAGTCCAAATAAATTAACTTTTATCATTTTTATAAGACGACATGTCCCGGTAGGTTAGTTAACAATGTTTCTGCACATTTTTGTTTGTATATAAAGACTGCAGGCGTCTTTAAAACGTCTCGAAATAGTGGAGCACATATTGCAAAAAAAACTACAGCAAGTCCAAATAAATTAACTTTTGTCATTTTTATAAAACATGTGCCAGTAGGTTTATGATTCACAATGCCTCTGCGCATTTTTGTTTCTATATAAAGACTGCCGGCTCGTCTCAGGAAAAAGTAGCAAAGAGTACGTTCAACCTAAGCTTGCATATACATCTGGAACCTTTGTACTTCTATCGGAAGCAGTCGGTCGAGGTCAATTTTATTCACAGGCACTCCAGTAGACATTGTAGAAATATGTTAACGCATTATACCGACTGGCGATTATTTTACAATTTTTCAAAGTAAATTGTTCGTCAACTTTTTAATGGATCTGTCAATGTAAGTCGTCTTTCGTAACGTCATTTAATAATTTCATTTGAAATTACAACGTAAAACGAGATTTCCAAGCTTCGTTTCGTTTCAGCGGAATTGTTAATAATTTTATTAATATTTTGACCACCGTGTCATCCATATACGAACGAGACGGCATTTCTCTAAGTCTGAAAATAAATTTGATTCGATGTATTGATTCGATGTATTCATTGTACCAAATTTAGTCGAGATCTGGAGAATCTAAAAAGGTTGAAGGACTACTTCGTTAAATAAATTACTTCGACTTTATACTATAATTATATATTCAATTATACGTATCTTACTGTATCAAATATTTATTAATATAAATAATTCGTAAAAGTGTCTGTCGAAGAAAATTCGAAAAGATAAAGAGTCGCTGGCAATTGCTTAAGTTTTTCCCGTTTCTAAACTGAATAATGTATTAATCACGAAAGTTGATTACAATATTTGTTATAAACAGACGGCGGATTTCATCTATTCATAGTAAGCGTGAAATGGTGCGATTTAAAACCGGAGAAAGCGTTTAAATAAATCGAGAACAACTACATACTATTTCCAACAAATTAAAATTAGTCAACAATTAGAATCGAACGCGTATCTAGCATCCGTTGCAATCTACGCAAGAAAATCTTTATCTCGCATAAAGATTTACGGTCTAATTATAAAATACACTTAGTAATTGCATTGAACTTCGCTTTCGCACAGTTTCATTCCATCAATCAATTTCAATTTCATTCTCCGTCCGCACAAGGATGCCGAAGGGATCGCGATTTCTTCGATTGCGTTCAACATTATACTTTTTTCGTCGAATGTCGTCGGAAACATTCTTTATCGCGCTGCATAAAATGCGCGCGCGTGTGAGCACACGAAAAATTTCCTTTCTCGGAACGGATAATAATTGTTCGCTGCGAAACAAACGCAATATAAAAATGCGATAGGCTCTTTTTTTTTCGAGCGACGCACGACAATTTCGCTGGAAAAAAAAAAGAGAAACAAGTTCCATTGTTCTGTGCGTATCACAGTCTAAAACACACCCACGCAGCCGCATTCCTTTCTAACCGAGCCGCGCGGCTCGTACGTGCGAGAACACAATTCTGGAAAGAATCGCCGGTCTTATCAGAAATTAATTGCCGTGTTAGCTTCACGGCTGACGATGGTTTCCTTGCAACAGGATGTCGGGCGTAAGTGTTACGGAGAAACGGGCATATATTGTTTTCGTATCCGTAAAAATGTGCAACCGTGTGCGCGCCGGCACAGTGGCACGGTTTAAATGAATTCGGTGCACACGAGGCTTTCCGCATGTAATTGGGCTTCGGAAAAGAAGAAGAAGAAGAAAAAAAAAAAAGAAGAAAAGCGATCTTCGAAATGCTCTCATTAACGACACATTGAATTACAAATTCCCGGATGCTAAAATCCGAGGCTGTTTCGTAACTTCGAGAGCCCGTCCGCCGAGACGGTTTTTAATTGATCCCGCGGAATCGTGCCTTTTAAATTCGTTCGCGTCCCTCGATGACGTTATTCCTGACACGATTCCGATAATCGTTCATCGACGATCTCCCGATTATTTCAGTTCGCCAATCCGATTTAGCATTCTTACTTTTACCGCTAGAAATAGAAAAACCGATCGATTGGGGCCATAGGCTGCGCAAGGTCTTCGTGACGACGCTATAAAATGGCCGCGTTTACGTCCGTTCCGACGCCGTCACCGAACCTGCAAGAACATGCTCGTAAGAAACGGCATTACCATCCAACAGTTGTCTCGATAATTTCCCGATGACTCCTTATTTTAACACATTGAGTGTCGGTCCCGCGATTGTGCGGGTTCCGTAAGTCTGTCGCTCGAATTGAATTCGAAAGCTTGAACGATTTTGTTTCTATTAAATTCTACATGGCGAATATTCAATAATATTCAATAATTCAATATGCCAATAAAAATATACTATTTAACGAAAATTCATAAGGTTATAAATATTTTCTTTAGTCACTCATGGTTCAGAAACAAGCAAATGAGTTAATAATTAATTAAATGGCTCAAATATCGCCGGCGCTCAATGTGTTAACCCTTAACACCCCAATGGCTCCTCTGAGGAGACACTAAAAATTGCCATACTATTATTCGAAACAACTATTGCCCGACCATTAAAATTGAGCTGTTGTGGGTACAAATAACAGTAATAAATTTAATACGCAAGAAAGAAAATTAACCATGTATAATATAATTATTCTACGTAAAAGAAATCACTCGATTTTGGAATTAAAATTGTTCGAAGTGCAAAGGGTTAATACTTCGCGTTGCATCCGCAGCTATTGCCGCCATTTTTCGTTTGTTCGACGTAGGAATACCGGAAGTTGCTCTGCAGAAATCTTAACGGAATTAAGGTCGCAAGTTCTACGACGAAGAGGAAGAAACAATTGGTGCTACGTCATTGTAAGAAAAATCGTTTCGATCGACGAAGATCGGAAAAATCGATCGGGGATCTTGTGCTGAGAGAGACCAGCAACGATGCTGCGGTAAATAGCATTAGCATTCTCATTCTCGACTCGTTTCTTCCCTACTTTTTCTGCTCGCGTGACCGTCTCGTTCCGACCCGAGGTTTCCACTTGACGAATGACTCGCTAATTGCTCCACGCTTTCCCAGTTTGCCGGTTTGCTCGGTTGCCCCGTTGTCTCGCGCAGAAATATTTCAGCGACGGTGACGCAACAGGGTATTAACTTCGGCTCGGTCGCGGACCGTGTGGGTGCAGCAAAGTGCAGCAAAGTGCAGCAAACCGCGGCGGGCATCGCCGCGATCCTCATTGTTTTCGCGGACGCGTATCACACGCGCCCATTCATGCCCACGCCCAGCGTTCGAATAAGGCCCCGAAGGGGGTCGCGATTGTATGCGTGTCGCGAACGATACGCGTGCACACGTGCTGCTTCGAGCGTGGTCTGCGACGATCATTTGCGGCAGGAAGCGGTGACTGCACTTGCTGCACGCCCACTTCTGCTCGTCCACGCTGATCTTCCGCGAACCGTTTCGCGGGGAGGTGCAAAATTTCCGACCGTTCGACCTCGCGAAGTTCTCTGCACGCGATACGTTCTCCGTTTTCATCGCGACGAACGCTTGCACCAGGTTTCAAACTTCTATGAAGTTTGTGCAAAATGTCCTGGGCATCATTTCGGACCATGCGGACATTCGCAAACGGACGGTTTCGCTCGCGTTGCGAAAATGGCACCGAGGCGACTGCAAACGGAACTAATTTAATTTGCGCTCTGAGCTGTTTTTATTCTACTACAAACTCTTATGTTTGTTTTAAATTATTTCTTGAGGACGAAAATAGATTGTGAAAAGCACATTTTTTCGTTTGATTATTTCAAGAATGAGAAATTGTTAACACTTTATCGACCGGCGACTATTTCAGAATTTTTGTAAGGCCCATGATCCATGACTGAAAACTTTTTAATGGCTCTTTCAACGCTGACAGCAATTTTTATTGCGAATCAACAATGCATCCCCAATAATATTGTCTAATAATGTTGTTACAAATTGGAATGTAAACATAGAATTTTAAGCTTCATTTTGATACAGAGCGAATATTGAAAAGCCTAATAACAGGCTTCCGGTCGATAAAGTGTTAACATTGCATATTTTTTATTTACTTTTTCGTGTGGAATTATCTTCTTCACATTATTTTGATAATCCTTCAAATGAAATAGTATTTTAACATTTTTATTGTAATGTTATCAATTATGTGGATAGCGGAATTATTGGTACGGTTTTTAAATGCATTATCACGTTCATACATTCATTGTACCAAATTTAAACGATGATTCAGAAGGTTGAAGAACTACTTAATGTCATGTATTTTATTTTTTCAATTTTTATTACACTGGATAGCTTGGATAAAAATCTTATGAAATTTTTGTCACTGCTAGTTCGGCAGTGTATCAAAAGCTTATTCTAATGTATTAAATATTAAATATAATTATAATATATAATTAAATATATTAAATATTTAAAAAATAGTCTAATTATTATTTAAGATAGTATTTTACCCAATTCTGGCTGCCACTGCTACAGATGTTTATGCACGTCGCAGAAATTGGTTTCTGCGAGCGCTGTGATGTGTTTACATGTATTTGAAAATATTCAGTGTCGAGATAAGCTATAAACACACACTATACAGTGCACGCGCGATTCATTCGTCAAAAGTATGCAATATCGAAAGATATCGAAGGTGCGACAAATTTTGAAAGCACCAGTTGCTATTCTCGTGGCGATATTACGTATGGAGTCAAGCTTTTTTTTTTAGGATAAATTTAGTTATTGCGATGTAAATAATTAAGCCGTAGTCGCAGTTGGATCACGCAATGGATTTACAGGGCCTAATCAACACGTTCATATCCGCTCCCCAAATATTAGCTAATAACATTTCGAAAATATTTAGACGTATATTACGATCATTTTTAAGGTTTGCAATGTGGACGTGTCAGTTTAATTTATTGTCGAGTGTCATGCTTAGGTTTTTCGTTGAGGTTACTTCTCCGGATTCTGAGTTTCCAAGCAATAATTTTATTTTCAACGAGGTGCGTATTTGGGAGAACAGTATTTTATTTTTGTTTTGAAGAATTTAAAGTTATCTTTTTAGTTGATCGTTTTTGTTATATGTATGTCGAGTGTGTTTTAGAGTGCCTTGTGAGCTTTTGGTATTTAACCCTCTATATGATGATTAAATTGTCTGCAAAGAGATAGGTTTTGATCGGTAAGGGTATTTGATAGAAAATATTCTTAATTGATGTTAGAAATAACATTACGGTGAGTACAGAACTTTGAAGTCATTACAGTAGCCATAGAGTCATTGTATAGTACAGAGTCCACGGTAGTATTTTATAAATTTACTTTGATGTGAGGATATTATGTTATTATCTTTTAATGTCCATTCAAGTCTATGGTTACCATTCTTTTCAATATGTTGTACGTATTATTGCCAAGTGAAGCTACCCGATAATATTTTCCCAAATAGTGGTATACATTTTTAGTAAGTATGCGGTACCATGAAAGGGTAGATGAGAGAATTATACTTTGGTTGTATTATCTTGTTCAGAACAGATGTCTATCCAGTATTGTAGTTGATGTGGTTTTACTCGTGAGGTGTTAGCTTCAACAGAGTTATTTGGTAAATGTTTCTGCTAATAGGTTTGTCATTTTTTGTTGATTGCAATGTTTTCTCAAAACAGACAGTTTACAAGTAATGCAAGGTGATAAAGTTAGTTTAAATATTATTATATACGCCATAGAAAAGTCAAAGTGTGCATTATATGTCTTAATAAGAAAAAAGAGATTAAAACATTTCTTTTTTAATCAAAGCTGGTAGAGTTAGGTGACTCACCGTGTTTATTCTGCAAACAGGCGAATGTTGGTAAATGTAAGGAATCAAAGAGCTTTGCATCAGTCCTGGAGCGACTGGAATTAGACGCGGAACTCGAAGCCAGGAATAAGATACCGCTTAGGCGAACGAGCGATGCTCAGACAGAACCGTCCGACGACGTCGAACAGGAATTGTACAGTGTGAATGCCAGAGACGTGCTTCCCTGTCGACAATTTCTTCATCACCATGATATATTATATTTCCAAGTACGTTATCCAACTATTCAGATACACTTTGCGCTAAGTTGTTGACGAATTTTTAGGGTGTTAGGTATCCACCAGAAGATATAGCTAGCTTCTGGAAAAAAGACTCGCGAATGTGGCTTTGGAAATCTATCAGACTTATGCGAAGAAGAAACAAGTTTATACCTACTAATACGTGCGGAACGAACAATGAAATTGAAGAAAAAGAATAACCTGATTGTCGATCTAGAATTTCGGATGCAAAGTTGTTCGCATTTAGATCGTTGTATTTACTGCTCGCATTATTATTTTAAATCAAATCTATTTTTCTACATAATGTATTCTGAATTAGACTATAAGTAAAGTCTACTATTGAAACATATTAGATCTCCATTTTTTATATTACTTTTCCTATTTATTATTTCGAATTACGTTTAATACTGAATCACAACAATTATAGAATTTTATCTGTAACAAAAATAAATGCTGAAACATTAATGTGCTTGCATGTTTTACTTTTATCTTGACAAAATAATGATACGTTTATCGGAGTATTGATAAAGTTAACATAATTATCAATTTTATAATTGGTTTTCTTCTCTTACATTGGAATTATTCTTTACATTTAACCACATGTTTCTAAAGAGTCCACTGATTGTTTGTGTGATTCTGATTCGACTTCTTCACCTACTTCAAATCGAGTGAAGTCTATAAGTTCAGCATTTTTGCTTGCCAATAGCTCTTGCACAGACATATTAGAATTGAGTAAAAATTCTTGGTACAACATAACCGTTTCTTCTTCCACATCGCAGTTTGGTTCGTCGACATGTATATCTCCAACTTTGGATGGGCGCATTCCTAATATTAATGATTGTAGTATGTAAAATGTATGGAATTGTTTCATATGAATTCACAGTGAGTATAATTACCAATAACATGCTGGCAGAGCTGCACGCCCAGAGTGGCACAGGTTTGTTTAGACTTTAAGGCCACTAGGGCACCGTATCGTCCAAACGATGTTGGTAGTGGATTTACAGGTGTGGGATGAGTACAGCCATACAGATGCAGGTCTGGCATGACATTGACGCACAATGCTCGTCTTATATTAATGTTTTCTCCAACAGATCCAATGGTTAAAGCAGAATGATCGCCAAGGTTCTTGCCATCTTTGACTGGTAAAGCATTGATACAATCAGAGAGGAGTAGAGTTTTATTTACTGGAAACTCTGTATTCATTGTCATGCCATGCTTTAATATGGTAGACAGCGCGATCTCTGCTAGATCAAGGAATTTTTTGTTCCTAGCAACAAAATCTGTCTCGCAATTGATTTCCACAATTGCTCCATAATTATTGTTGGTAACTACTGCTATTAATCCTTGAGAAGTTTTTCTAGATTGTAGTTTAACTGCTTGCGACCAACCTTCAATCTGAGCTTGTTCCCTCAGCCATTTTTCAGCCTACAACATTTAATAATTGTTAACAATTCTGTCACACAAATAATCATTAATAGTATTAACCGAAGCTTCTTACTTTTTCGAAGTCATTATCATTCAGCTCTAATGCCTTCTTGCAATTCACAAATGTGTAGCCAGTCTGCTTACGCAATTTTGATAATAACGTTTTCTTCGAAGTGTAGCACACCTGGTAATTTGAGTGTATTGAACGAAACAAATGACGTGAAATCATCTGAAATATGTTATCAGTTTTGTCATTTAAATAGAAATAGATACTGGACGGTTTGTTCCAGATTTGTGGGGAGACTTAACCTAAAAATGATCGGTACACAATTCGAATAGTATTTTAAATCTAAACGATAATAGTGAAATGACAATTCCATGCAAGAAGCATCTAATTAATTAAATATCACACACTTTCTGCAAATCGATCAATTTCGTTGCCTAGAAACTGCAGTCAATTGTAGCGTGTCAATGTATTTATACAGCAATGGCAAACGTATGTGGCTGCGATTCTTTTGTTGACGACTAACAAGCATACTGTACAATAATTTTTCACTGAAAACTTTGACTACATCGAAGAAACGATTTCTTATTGCAATACATACCGTGAATATAGTTTAAGAACAACTCTTGCAACAATCGATCCGACCGAAAACCTATTCCGAAAGTGGCGCCTCGATGATGGCATAAAGTTCGACCGCAAAGTAGTAGAGAAGGTGGATAACTTTCGATTGAAATTCGTAAGTTATTTCGTCATTCAGTCATGATTTGTAAATTTTTAATTTATTTTAAATTTATTAACGCATCGAGAAAATGTTCGTCTGTCAACCTATCGTTTACATCGGTTGTGAATCTTCTTTTTAGATGTAAATAAATTACATTTTTACGAGGGTCTTCCTATGAACTCTGGCTTAAACATGGAATGTGATTGCGAAGAAGTCACGTCTTGCGAAGGAGTTCCGGGCCAGTTAATTACGAAAAGACGCGCTAAAACAACTGCGAAAATAAGCAAATTGGTTGATTCGAAGATTGAACCGTTGTACTCTCTGCCGCGGGAATTTTTAAAAAATTGTCCCAGATGCAAAAGGAAGGAGAAAACACGAAAACGATGGAAGTCGCAAGAGACTTACACCGATAAACGATTCAAAATGGAGAATTTCCGCAGGTTCAAATGCAATCGTTAATTTTTCATAAAATACAATGCATTTGGGAATTTTTTTCTTTTTTATATTACAAAACGAAATTTTTATCGATATACTATTTTAATTTTTTACATAAGTTACATAACTACTTGGTAGAGTTTAATTAACGCTTTACCGACCGGAAGTTTATTACTGGGACTTTCAATAGTTGCTTTTACATTGTAATTTGTAACCAAATTATTAGATAATTATTTATTATATTTTTATTAGATTATTACTTTGAAAAATTCTGAAATACTCGGTAAAGTGTTAAAGGATTTTCGTATGCAGCCACATTATTAATTTTATTTTATCATTAACGTAACTCATATCGTTCCATACTTGGAATAATACGAAACGAATATTTTATCCTGGCCTTTGAGATTTTATTTTGGAAAAATTGCAGACCAGTTACACGATTACTTGGCTCAGTTTAATTAAAAAGGAATTTGCTTGCAGATTCATGGTGGGTCTGGTGGTGAAGCCTGAATTGCCGAAGTTGGATGTAGACTTAAGCTCGGACGAGGACATAAATCGTTATTATAATTATATTTCCAACGGGCTAGATACTTTTCACACGACCAAAATTCACGACGACGTTCTCGAGAACATATTAAATTTAGTTCCGCGAGGCTTGCGCGAAGAATTCTACCATTACACGGAGGATCTACTGTTCGAGATTAAAGATACATACACTGCGAACATTAAAAAAGCGATTTTGGAGTTCGCGCTGCAGGATCCTTTTCAGGAGCGGTTGCAGGAGGTGGATGCATAATTAGCGTATTAAATCTTCCACAGAAAATTATTTTTAAGCACGTTTCTACCGATGAACGCGACAAAATTAATTTCTTTCGGAAAGCTTTTTGTATTTTGTGTTCGTTTGAACGTTAGAAGCTTACAGTAGCAATATTGATAGGGACAAGAAAGCTTTTGAGGACCGGTTGCAGGAGGTGGATGCATAATTAGCATATTAAATTTTACAGAGAAACTTATTTTCAATCACGTTTCACGGGTGAACGCGACAAAATTAATTTCTTTCGGAAAGCTTTTTGTATTTTGTGTTCGTTTGAACGTTAGAAGCTTACGGTAACAATATCGGTAGGGACAAGAAAGCTTTTGAGGACAGGTTGCAGGAGGTGGATGCATAATTAGTATATTAAATTTTACACAGAAACTTATTTTCAATCACGTTTCTACCAATGAACGTGACAAAATTAATTTATTTCGGTACGCTTTTTGTATTTCGCGTTTGTTTGAACGTTAGAAGCTTACAGTAGCAATATTGATAGGGACAAGAAAGCTTTTGAGGACCGGTTGCAGGAGGTGGATGCATAATTAGTATATTAAATTTTACACAGA
>CM052089.1:17358698-17375830 GCA_028453745.1 Agapostemon virescens
TGCCGCCTTCAACTTCGACTTTGTCTTTCAACGACTGCCTTCAACTTCGATTTTGTTTTTCAACTTTCGTCTTCAATTTCGACTTTGTCTTTCAACTTCTGCCTTCAACTTGGACTTTGTCCTTCAACTTTCGTCTTCAACTTCAACTTTGTCTTTCAACTTTCGTCTTCAACCTCAACTTTGTCTTTCAACTGTCGTCTTCAACCTGGACTTTGTCTTTCAACTGCCGCCTTCAACTTCGACTTTGTCTTTCAACTGCCGCCTTCAACTTCGACTTTGTCTTTCAACTGTCGTCTTCAACCTGGACTTTGTCTTTCAACTGTGGTCTTCAACTTGGACTTTCTCTTCCAACTGGTGTGTTCAACTTGGACTTTGTCTTTCAACTGTCGTCTTCAACTTCGATTTTGTCTTTCAACTTTCGTCTTCAACTTGGACTTTGTTTTTCAACGACTGCCTTCAACTTCGATTTTGTTTTTCAACTTTCGTCTTCAATTTCGACTTTGTCTTTCAACTTCGACTTTGTTTTTCGACTATCGTCTTCAACTTCGACTTTGTCTTTCCACTGTCGTTCTCAACTTGAACTTTTCTCACAGTTGCATCGGATTCGTAGCCTAACTATAATCATTAATCGAATAACAGGTAGCTTCGCCCGCCACGGTGTCGAGATGCGGCATGATCTACATGGAGCCAGTCAGTCTGGGCTGGAAGCCGCTTCTGATCTCCTGGTTGAACACCCTTCCGTCGACGCTAACGGAACACCTTAAGAATCATCTGAGCGACATGTACATGCGATTCTGCCCGCCGCTTTTGCATCTACTTCGCAGAGGCGGAGTCAAGGTTCGAAATATTTCACACCGATCGATTTTTATGAAAATATACTCGCAGCGAACGTTTCCATTGTTTTTCCTCGTAGGAGTTGGTTACAATGCCCGATGGGAATCTAATAAGATCGGTGACGAGTCTGTTCGACTGTTTCCTCGACGATTTCCGGGACGAGAAGTATCTTCTCACGTTGTCCGATTTAGACGTGCGAGCGCAAGTCGAGGTAACCCTTTCTTATCCTTTCCAAAAGGGGTTGTAGATTACCGAGAGTACTAGAACCGTGCGAGAACCCGAAAAAGCGGGGTATCATCCGAAGGTCGCGATCTATCGATTAAAAATACATTGGATTTTCCGAAATGTGCCAATTTTGACGGAAGATTGAAACGTGACGCATTTAAGTTTTGGCATACATTTATTAAAAATAAAAATTAATCAGCACGAACTTTCTGGATAATCCAATAGCTCTTCACACGTTACAAAACGCAGCGAGGTACACGAGTGCCTAATTAAAAATGAAAATGATCTCCAAAAACAAAAACGTCCGATTGTTGTCAAGATTTGTGTCGACGCAATAGGACATTTTCCGCGCCGATTTTGACGGAAGATTGAAACGCGACGCATTTAAGTTTTGGCATATATTTATTAACCCTTTGCACTCGAATGATGCCTCTAAGGCGCCACCAAAAATTACCATAATATTATTTAAGCGATTGTTACATTGTTACGTTCGCAGTTAAGAAATCGTTAAAAATTTCATATGCAGGAAAGGAAAGAAACTAAATACAATGGAGCTATTATAGATAAAAATATTATTTCGATTTTGGAATGGAACTGCCTCGAGCGCAAAGGGTTAAAAATAAAAATTAATCGTCACGAACTTTCCAGACAACTCAATAGTTCTTCACACGTTAGAAAACACAGCGAAGTACACGATTGCCTAATTAAAAATGAAATTGATCTCCAAAAACAAAAACGTCCTAGTATTCTCAAAATTTGTATCGACGCAGTAGTATTATAAACATTTTCTGTGCCACGAAAAATAGAGGAAGTCTTCCGACGACCTCCTTTCGCTGCGAACACCCGGTATATCTCCGCCAATTCTAAAAATTCACGGCAATCTCAACGTTTTCGTCTTTTCGCGCACCTGTACCAAGTAACACGTTACCGTCTCAGGGCTGCTTCTTCTTCTCCTGCATTTGGGCAATGGGAGGAACCCTAAGCGCGGATTCGCGCGAGTTGTTCAGCGATCTCTTCCGAGCCCTGACGCAAAGGGAGTTTCCCGAGGACGTGCGGAAACGTTTGAGCATCTCCGAGGACACCAAAGACCCGGCGAAACCATACGTGGTGAACATCCCGTTGACCGGTCTGGTTTTCGACTACAAGTTCGTCAAGGAGGGTAAAGGCAAGTGGAGGCCGTGGATCGAGGATCTGCAGGACTTGCCGCCGATTCCGAAGGACATGCCGGTGAACCAGGTGATCGTCCCAACGATCGAGACCGTTCGTTACGTGCACCTGTTCAAGCTGCTCATCTGTCATCACAAACCTGTCCTGGTGGTCGGTCCGACCGGGACAGGCAAGTCCGTGTACATCATGGACTTCCTCCTGAAGAAGAACGACCCGGAAATCTATAAGCCGCTGTTCGTAATATTCTCTGCTCAAACCACCGCCAATCAGGCGCAGGAGATCGTCATGAGCAAGTTGGACAGGAGACGGAAGGGTCTCTATGGGGCACCACCTGGAAAACACTGGGTGGTGTTCGTGGACGATCTGTCCATGCCTCAGAAAGAGCAGTACGGAGCCCAGCCACCTATCGAATTGCTGAGACAGTGGTTGGATCATCGAACTTGGTACGATTTGAAGGAAGTGGCCCCCATAGAATTGGTGGACGTGCAGTTAGTATGCGCCATGGGTCCTCCGTCCAGCGGTTTGGACGTCACGCCGAGGTTCAAACGGCATTTCTTCACTTTGGGCATTTCGGAATTCTCGGACGACGTTCTGATCACCATATTCAGCACGATCGTGTCGTGGCACTTGAACAGGCAAGAGTTCCCGCCATTTTTCCAAGGCTGCGTCGATTACGTGGTCCACGGCACGTTGGACATTTATAAGGAAACGAGGAAGCATCTTCTGCCGACGCCAGCTAAATGTCATTATCTGTTCAACTTGAGAGATTTCTCCAGAGTGATCCAGGGAGTGCTGCTGTCCACGCCCGAGACCATTAGCGAGCTCGTAAGTCGACGATCAGAATAATTACAGTCGTTAGGATACATTATTTTCTTGGAATGATCAGCCGTAGTCTCGGAGTGTTGGAGTCCCTTGTGGAACGCGTGTAGACCCCTACAGACGCGCGCGTTGTCGGCCGCCATATTGAATGATTATCGCTTCGAGTTTTTAAAGCGTTATTTCTTTGAAAGTAGACCGATAATTTCAGTTTTGATGATTGAATATTGTTTTTCACGTTGGAGTTTGAGTTGTTGAGGGGTTTTGGAATTTTTTAAGGTCGGCATGAAGAGGCTATGGGTTCACGAAGTACTCCGCGTTTATGGGGATCGATTGGTGGACGACACGGACGTTAAATGGCTGGTCGAACAGATACGAGAAACCGTGGCTGCTCATTTGGACGACGATCTGAATCATATGTTCCTAAACTTACTCGGTGGTAAAGAGGGCGTGGTACGTTTCCATCGGTTTCAGAGAGGAAAATGGGTTTAAGTATTCATCGACAGTCGTTACTTTGATTTATCTATAGCTAACAGACACAGAACTTCGAAACTTGATCTACTGCGACTACCAAGACCCTCTGGCCGATAAGAAACTGTACACGGAAGTCGCCAACTTGGACAATCTCACCGTGGTAGTCGAAGAGTATCTCGCAGAGTATAATTCCATTTCAAGGACACCGATGAATCTCGTTCTCTTCAGGTTCCTCCTTTCTTAAACATAATTTATTTTCTCATACCGATCTCTGAACCGATATATGCGAAATATCAGGCGAGTGCAAAAGTTTCAATCCTTTGAACTCCAATGGCGACTCTATATTCTATAAATTGATAAAAATTCAACCGGGATTATCGGATTTCTACTAGGAGAATATTATAGCACACAAGGTGGCTCAAAATTTTTAATTTTCGCGAGACCTCCTTTCGAATTATATTCGCCTAATACAAAGTCCGAATTTTCGCAAAATCTTTGGGATTTTCTCATTTCTACTAGGAGAATATGATAGCACAAGAGGTGGCATAAAATTTTATATTTTCGTGAGACCTCCTATCACTTTATATTCGCCTAATACAATGTCTGAATTTTCGAAGTCTTCGTATAATTTTCGCAATTTTTCGAATTTCTACTAGGAGAGTACGATAGCACAAGAGGTGGCACAACATTTTTATTTTTCGCAAGACCTTATTTCAAATTATATTCGCCTAATACAAAGTCTGAATTTTCGCAAAATCTTTGGGATTTTCTCATTTCTACTAGGAGAATATGATAGCACAAGAGGTGGCTCAAAATTTCAAGTATTCGCGAGACCTCCTTTCAAATTATATTCTCCTAATACAAAGTCCGAATTTTCGAAGTTTTCGCAAAATTTTCGGGTATTGTCGGATTTCTACTAGGAGAATATGATAGCCCAAGAGGTGGCACAAAATTTTATATTTTCGCGTGACCTCCTTCCAAATTATATTATCCTAATACAAAGTCCGAATATTCAAAGTTTTTGCAAAATTTTCGGTATTTTCGGATTCCACAGAGTAGAAATATCTAATATTTCAAAAAATGTCTTAATTTTAGAATTAAAATTCCTTCGACTGCAAAGGGTTAATATATCGAGTCAACGTCATACTTACCAAAGATTAATCTTCAAATTGAACTTAGAAAGAGAAGCTTAAATTTAAAAGACTGATTAATTAGTCGCAGCCAGTGGAAGCGTTAGATTCGCCCAACTTGACCATCGACTAAATATAATAATTTAATTTGCGAAACAGATTCGCCGTGGAGCATCTATCGAAGATCTGCCGAGTGATGATGCAGCCTCGCAGCCACGCCCTGTTGATCGGCGTGGGTGGTTCTGGTCGTCAATCGTTGACGAAGCTGGCTGCGCACATCTCCGACTACGAGTTGTTTAGCGTTGAAATGTCCCAGCAGTACGGGACGCACGAGTGGCACGAGGACCTGAAGGAAATCCTGAGGAAGAGCGCGGCGAGCGATCTGCACACGGTGTTCCTGTTCATGGACACGCAGGTGAGAGAGGAGTCGTTCCTCGAGGACATCAGCAATCTCTTAAACTCCGGAGAGGTGCCGAACATATTCGCCTCGGACGAGATGACGGACATCTGCGAAAAAATGAGGGTGATCGACCGACAAAGAGACAGATCGGTTCAAACCGACGGGAGTCCTGTGGCGTTGTTCAACTTCTTCGTGCAGACAGTTCGGGAGCATCTTCACGTGGTCGTAACGATGTCTCCGATCGGCGATAATTTCCGTGTCAGAATCCGAAAGTTTCCCGCGTTGGTGAACTGTTGCACCATAGACTGGCTGCAACCTTGGCCCGACGACGCTCTGCTAGCCGTAGCTACGAAATTTCTTGGCGAGATCGATCTCACCTCGACGGAGCGGGAAGCTTGCATCGAGATGTGCCAGTTCTTCCACACGTCCACCCAGGATCTGACCCAAGAGTTCCTGAGGAAAGCGAAACGCCACAACTATGTTACTCCGACTTCCTACCTGGAGCTCATCAAGACCTTCGAGGAGCTACTCGCGAGGAAACGGAAGGAGGCGCTCGAAGGAAAGAGGCGGTACGAAGCCGGCTTGGAAAGGTTGGACAGCACTCACAAACAGGTGGAGAAGATGCAAGAGATCCTAGTGGCGCTACAGCCGAAGCTACTCGTCGCCGCCAAAGACGTCGAGGCCATGTTCCTCGACGTTCAAAGACAGAACGACGAGGCGGTCGCCATCGAGCAAGTCGTCAAACTGGATGAGGAGGCCGCCATGGTACGGGAAACGCCGTTGCGTCGCCTCGTTTTCGAGATCAAAGTCGATTTTATTTCAGCTTCTTTTGTGACTCGATGCTTCCTCGTCGCTCGCAGGCCTCTCTTAGACGTTGTTCCCTCGCCGCTTTGCGGCACGTTAACGTTAACGAGATTTAGCCACGCTTCGCACCGAAACTTCGTTAACCCGCGTTATACCAGCCAGTCGAAGAAACCGCTCCGACGATGTTCGCTTCGCGGTTTACTTGAATTTCTACTTTACACTTTTTAAGTCGTACAGTTTCACCAGGCGATCGGATAATTTTTTGAAATGGTATTCGCGTTTCTTCGTTCCCATTGTCCTTTATTTTCTTACACTGTTCGTTTAGAATGTTATCTGACATTGAGATCAAATCCGGTACCCTTTGCACTCGAATGGCGCCTCTATGGCGACACTAAAATTTGCCATATTGTTATTCAAACAATTTTTACATTGCTAGGTTTGCAGTTGAGAAATCGATAAAAATGTTAAAGTCCTAAATACGAGTCATAGTAATTAATTTCGTATGAACGAAAGGAAATGAACTATCTACAGTGGAGCTATTATGGATAAAAATATTGTTTCGATTTTTGAGTGGAATTGTTTCGAGTGCAAAGAGTTAAAAACGCCAGCAGTTCATTCAGAAAGTGGATCTTGGGAAAAGAGAGAGAGTGGTATAAAGGGTTAAATGTCTTCACTGTTCTGCGTTTGATCTGTGGTGTTGCAGAAAAAATGCGAGAACCGGACCGGGAATCGAACCTGGGACTTTTTTCAACTTGGACTTTGTCTTTCAACTTTCGTCTTCAACTTCGACTTTGTCTTTCAACTGTCATCTTCAACTTCGACTTTGTTTTTAAACTGTCGTCTTCAACTTGGACTTTGTCTTTCAACTTTCGCCTTCAACTTGGACTTTGTCTTTCAACTGTCGTTTTCAACCTGGACTTTGTCTTTCAACTATCGTCTTCAACTTCTATTTTGTCTTTCAACTGTCGTCTTCAACCTGGACTTTTGTCTTTCAACTATCGTCTTCAACTTCTATTTTGTCTTTCAACTATCGTCTTCAACTTCGATTTTGTCTTTCAACTATCTTCTTCAACTTGGACTTTGTCTTTCAACTCTTACATCGCTAGGTTTGCAGTTGAGAAATCGATAAAAATGTTAAAGTCCTAAATACGAGTCATAGTAATTAATTTCGTATAAACGAAAGGAAATGAACTATCTACAGTGGAGCTATTATGGATAAAAATATTGTTTCGATTTTTGAGTGGAATTGCTTCGAGTGCAAAGAGTTAAAAACGCGAGCAGTTCATTCAGAAAGTGGATCTTAGAAAAAGAGAGTTTATGGTCGCAGCAGCTGATCGACTACTGACCCACGGAGCCCTCCACTCCTCAGTAACCCCATAACCCGTCAATTTTGTTCTAGAGAACAATTTTGAATATTTTTCCATGAAACTACAACGTGAATATTGAATTTCAAGGTGGTTGCGAGCGAGGCAGACGCCATTCGAGAAGAATGCGACGCCGACCTGCAAGAAGTGATGCCGATCCTGGACGCGGCGAACGCAGCCTTGAACACGCTGACTCCGCAGGACATCCAGATAGTCAGATCCATGAAACGTCCTCCAGCAGGTGTCCGACTTGTCATGGAAGCGATTTGCATCCTCAAAGTACTCATCATCCTTTCGTCGATCCTCGAAACTAACAAACTCCATAATCTAACCTCGAAATTAAATCTCGCCAGGACGTGAAGCCGGACAAGGTTCAAACTCCAGACGGCCAAGTGGAGGACTACTGGAAAGCTTCGATGCGTATCCTGAGCGACATGAAGTTCCTGGAGAACTTGTTGCTGTTCGACAAGGACAACATACCGGAGAGGATCGTAACGAAGATACGAACGACGATCTTAACGAACCCGAACTTCGACCCGGAGAGGATCAGACAGGTGTCGACAGCTTGCGAGGGTCTCTGTCGTTGGGTGTTCGCCTTGTCCGAGTACGACAAGGTGGCGAAGATCGTGGCGCCGAAGAAGCAAGCGTTGGCCTCCGCGGAGTCGATTTATTCCGCTGCGATGACCCAGCTGAATCTGAAGAGGACCCTGCTGCAGGAGGTTCGGAAAAGGCTGCAGGAGCTGGAGGAGCTTCTGGACCAGCGGAAAGCGGACTATCAGACGATGATGGACGAGGTGTCCGAGTGCGAGGAGAAATTAAGGAGAGCCAAGGAATTGATCGGCGGATTGGGCGGAGAGTACAGCAGGTGGTCGGAAACTGCCGTGGCTCTGGGCGAACGTTATTACAAGCTGACAGGCGACATACTGATTGCTTCTGGCATCGTGGCGTACCTGGGTGTCTTCACCACTGTCTACAGACAGCGGCAGATCGAAAATTGGATCAAGATCTGCACGAATGCGAACGTCTACTGCACCGCCGACTATCAGCTCACGCAGATCCTCGGCGATCCGGTGCAGATCCGATCCTGGAACATCTTCGGCTTGCCCAGCGATCTGTTCTCCGTCGATAACGCGATCATCGTCGCCAACTCCCGACGGTGGCCGCTGATGATCGATCCCCAGGGCCAGGCGAACAAATGGGTGAAGAACATGGAGAAGGAGGCGCGCGTTAACGTGATCAGACTGTCCCAGACCGATTACATGAGGGTCCTGGAGAACGCTGTCCAGTTCGGCCAGCCGGTCTTATTGGAAAACGTCGGCGAAGAGCTGGACGCCGCTCTGGAGCCGCTTCTGATGAAACAGACCTTCAGATCCGGCGGCACCGTATGCATCAAGATCGGAGATTCGATTATCGAGTACTCCGACGACTTCCGGTTAGAGTCCATCTTCGTTCCTTGCTATCGACCCTTTGCCCTCGATGCTGCTTCCAGAACGTGGATATTCTAGTTGATGTACAGGACGTTCCATTTCGTTCGAGCATCTTCGAACAATCGGATTACGTTTAGTTTTTATTAGTTTAGCTTATTTTTCTCTAGGTCGTATTTATCGAGATTTTTAAGGGGACTTTTTTTCAATTGAATAGATTAAATAAGATTAAATAATAACTAAATAAATTGAATAGATTAAATAAGATTAAATAATAACTAAATAAATTGAATAAATTAAATAAATTAAATAAATTTAATTTAAACTGACCTTGAGTAGAATTCATTAACGTTAGGCAATTGATGGAAGCAGTTTGAGAACTCCGATAAAAGAATTAATTAATAGAATTTTGTTTTAACAAGTATTTAAATAACAAATAACTCTATCGAAAATAATCTTTTCATTGGCTACTCAATGTTTATGAAATTTTGTACCCAAGGTCGTGTGAAGGTCGTAGTGTCACAGGTAGTTGGATATATCTCGATACTGCGATGTCTTTGAAATCTTAAAGAGTATGATCTCGAAGGAAATGTTTATCCCCTCGCATTAATTTGCTTCTTTGGAAAAAGCGTCTTCCTCTGACAATAAAAAAGGTATTCCAGTCTGAGACACCTTGTATAATATTCTCGCAACATACTACCTTAATTTCGTCCATGTACAATGAACGTAAAAATTGTTTTTAATTTATGCTGTAGTAACTTTCAGTGTCGTTTCAGAGACGTCCAGTGCAAAGGGTTGAACTCGCAGCACCCTCTGACACAGTTCTTTCCCATTCCCAGATTCTACATCACGACTAAGCTACGCAATCCTCATTACCTGCCGGAAGTGGTGGTCAAGGTGACACTGATGAACTTCATGATCACTCCAATCGGATTAGAGGATCAGCTACTTGGCATCGTCGTGGCGAAAGAGAGGCCTGACCTCGAGGCCGAGAAGAATCAGCTGATCGTCCAAGGAGCTGCCAATAAGAAGTATGCAGAGGACGTTGTGTGTGTTTTTTTGTCAATAGAATTTGCTTACCGTGATTTTGTTCGCAGAATGCTGAAAGAAATCGAGGACAAGATTTTGGAGGTGCTTTCCACGTCCGAAACGAACATTCTCGAGGACGAGAGGGCGATCAGTATCCTAAGCTCCTCGAAACATCTCTCGAACGACATAGTCGCGAAGCAATCGGCAGCGGAGATAACCGAGAAGTCCATCGACGAGGCGAGATTAGAGTACACGCCGATAGCTGTTTACAGCGCCGTCCTTTTCTTCACGATAGGTAGTTCGTCTTTATCAATAAATCGATCGCGGCATTACAAAACCCTTGCGAACATATCCTGGTTCAGCTCTCGTTCCTCCGGTTACGCTATTTATTTCAATTTTATCTCTTGCGCAACCCTAAACCTATCGAGCTGAACTGAAGCTACCTAATCGGTGTTGTATTCTAAAAATTAATAGATTGCCTTCGTTCAGGGTACGCCATTTTTAACCATTTGCACTCGGAGCTATTTTAATTGCATAATTAAGACACTTCTTTCAACCTAAAATATTTATTATAGATTTTCTTTATTCAGGGGGCGCAATTTTTAATTATTTGCACTTGCAGCTATTTTAATTGCATAAATAAGACACTTTTTTCAACCTAAAATATTTATTATACATTTTCTTCATTCAGAGTACGCGATTTTTAACCACTTGTACTCTAGGCTATTTTAATTTCACAAATAGGACACTTCTTTCAACCTAAAACATTTATTATAGATTTTCTTCATTCAGGGGGGGCAATTTTTAATTATTTGCACTTGCAGCTATTTTAATTGCACAAGTAAGACACTTCTTTCAACCAAAAACTTTTATTATAGATTTTCTTCATTCAGAGTACGCGATTTTTAACCACTTGCACTCATGGCTATTTTAATTGCACAAATAGGACACTTCTTTCAACCTAAAACATTTATAATAGATCGCCATTCATTTCGGGTGGCACGATTTTTAACCATTCGCACTTAAAGCTATTTTAATTGCACAAGTAAGACATTTCTTTCAACCAAAAATATTTATTATACATTTTCTTCATTCAGAGTGCGCGATTTTTAACCACTTGTACTCAAGGCTATTTTAATTGCACAAATAGGACACTTCTTTCAACCTAAAACATTTATAATTGTATTTCAACTCTTTTACATTGAACTTGTTTTTTCGTACAACGGTTGTAGGTTCAACAATTTATGGAACGTGGACGAATTGAATAAAATTCAAATTTAATACGCCGCGGTGTAACAACGGGAACGCCGTATATTTTTTAAATATTTATATGTAAATAGAATATTCATGTTCCGCAGCGGTTCTGGCGAACGTCGATCCGATGTATCAGTACTCGTTAGTCTGGTTCATGAATCTCTTCAAGAACACGATCGACAACACGGATCCGGTCGAGGACATAAACCAGCGGCTGCAGGACCTGACCAGAGAGTTCACCTACTCGTTGTACGTGAACATATGTCGTTCGTTGTTCGAGAAGGACAAGCTTCTGTTCTCGTTGCTGCTCTCAGTGAACCTGCTGAACAAACGTGGAGAAATCTCGATACCTCAATGGATGTTTCTGTTGACCGGCGGCGTGGGCCTCGACAATCCTTTCGCGAATCCTGCCGAATGGCTGCCGTCCAAGTCCTGGGACGAGCTGTGTCGACTGGACAACGTTCACCAATTTCAAGTAACAAAATTTCACGAGCAGAACGATCCTTAGTCACGTTTCACGTAAATATATAAAAGTCTCGCGAACTTTCCGACGCCCGTCGAAAGGCGTGTTCTCGCTATAGTTCTTCGAGGGGTGAACTCTCCCTTTGTAGGGTTCAACGTTAGAGAACCTCGTAGCCAAGCCCGTGGTACAAGGTGTTTTTGTGTTTAGGGCTTCAAAGATTCCTTCACGGAGAACCTGAACGCTTGGAAGGTCGTCTTTGATCACATGGAGCCTCACACTTTACGTTTCCCCGAGCCTTACAGTCAGCTCAACCCTTTCCAGAGAATGCTCGTGCTGCGATGTATTCGTCCTGACAAACTCGTGTCCGCCGTGCAGAGATTCGTCGAAGGTAGGGGGACTCTTAAGATGTTAGGCGAACAATACTTTAATCCCATCTGCCCGAGGTATCGGCTTAGCCAACTCCTACGTCAACTTCCATCCACTCCGTCTCGGGAAATATTAACCCTTTGCACTCGAAGCTTCGTTAACTCGGAAACCAATGGCGTTTCTTCTAGGCCATTTTCATTTTATACGATTTTATTTAACTGCCTTGCGATTTGTTTTACAGTTGCAGCGATTAGAATTTCTTTCTACTTCGTAATTTATGAAAAGGTGAAGAAAATTTATAACTGTCGTGTGCCTATAAATTTTGTTCTTGTTTTTTAAAATTTATTTGTAAATTGTTCTTAAATGGATGTACGTTGACGACGACGAAATAGAATGTTATTTTGATTCGAGTGGAATTGATAACATACTTATTCTTTAGAATTTGTTGAGAATATTGTAATGTCGGTATTGTCCTTGCAATTATTAAATTTTTACAAATTTCTTAGATACAAGCAGATGTAGAAATTGTTTTTTAAACAATGACAGAGTCATCACACGAGTGCTAAGGGGTAACCCTTTGGATACGGAGCTGTTTGAACTGCGAAAACAATTGTTTCGAATATTTCTATTCTGCGTGGCTTCTTTTCATTTTGTGGATGCGAAACTGATGCGATTCCTTAACGATTTTTAATCCTTAGCACTCTAATGGCTCCTCCGAGGCGGCACTAAAAATTGTCTATTGCTTAAAACAATTGTTATTCTGTTAGTAAAAATTGAATCTTCTAAACATGTTCTAAACATGTATTTCCTTAATTTTCTTTAACACTTTGGCTGCCATGTCATTCATATATAAGTGACAGAATTATTTGTCTAGGTTTAAAAATAAATTTGTATTCAATTTAGTTGATATCTGAAGAATATTAGAAGCTTGATAAATAACTATATGCCGTACGTTTAAATTTTTCAATCGTTGCATCATCAAATAAATTAATTTGATTTTATGGAATTTTTGAGGTCGTCAGTTGGCCAGTTCATGTGTTAAACCGAAATAACATTTTATTTAATCGTTGATCGCTCGCAGTAACTACAAATTTATTTATTCGGAGAGTTTAAACAATTATTTTGTTAAAGCTCACCTCTTACTGCGATTACCTTATTACGACAAAATATTGGGTTGTTCGGAAAGTAATTTCGTTTTTTCCCGACAGAGGATTTAATTGTATTTTTTTGCACCCAACTTCACACTTAAGCCGCATAATCATTATATGTTTTGAGAGCTGATATAGCAAGGCTTGTGTGTGAAAAAGTCCAATTGATTCTACGCACTAGTTTTTGGTTGGTGCCCTTTTAAATATGAAGAGCAATAAGCAGCATTTTCGTCATATTTTACATTTTTACTATAGAAAAGGTAAAAATGCTGTTCAAGCCAGAAAGAAATTAACCGATGTGTATGGAGAAGATGTGTTGACAGTACGCCAGTGCCAGAACTGATTTGCAAAATTTCGATCCGGCAATTTTGATGTCAAAGATGCACCACGTTTTGGAAGGCCGGTTGAAGCTGATAAAGACACGGTAAAGGCATTAGTAGATGCAAACTGGCGAATAACAACACGTGAGATCTGTGAGAGGTTAAATCTATCAAATTCAACTGTTTATGACCACTTGAAAGGCCTGGGTTTAACCTTGAAGCTCGATATATGGGTTCCCCATGTTCTCACGGAGAGAAATTTGTGTCGTCGCGTCGACGTCTGTGATTCGCTTCTCAAACGTCACGAAAATGATCCATTTTTGAAGCGCATCATTACTGGGGACGAAAAATGGGTTGTATATAACAATGTCAAACGCAAGAGATCATGGAGCAAAAAAGATGAACCGGCTCAAAGCATTTCCAAAGCCAATATCCATCAAAAAAAGGTGATGCTGTCTGTTTGGTGGGATTTTAAAGGAATCGTTTTTTTTTGAGCTTTTACCGGATAACACAACAATTAATTCGGAAGTCTACTGTCATCAGCTGGACAAACTGAATGATGCACTTCAACAGAAAAGGCCAGATTTAATCAACAGAAAAGGTGTAGTGTTCCACCAAGATAATGCGAGACCTCATACAAGTTTGGTCACTCGGCAAAAACATTTACAGCTTGAATGGGATACAATGGCACACCCACCATATTCTCCAGATCTGGCACCTTTGGATTATTATTTGTTCCGGTCACTGCAAAATTTTTTAGACGGTAGAACCTTCACTTCAAATGAGGAGGTCAAAAACCACCTCGATCACTTTTTTGCCAGCAAAGACCAAAAATTTTATGAGCGTGGAATCATGCTACTACCAGAAAGATAGTAAAAGGTATTGGACCAGAATGGCCAATATATAATTTAATAAAATATTTGTTCATTATATGAAAATTGTCTTTCATTTTCACAAGAAGAAACGAAATTACTTTCCGAACAATCCAATATAAAAGAACGCGAGATTACCATACGAATTCTTTTATCCCATGGTCCCCATAGAACAACTAGGCCGTCAGTACATCGAACCACCGCCGTTCGACCTGCTGTCGTCGTTCGCGGATTCGCATTCCTGCGTCCCCCTGATATTCGTGCTGACACCTGGCGCGGATCCTATGGCGGTTCTGCTGAAATTCGCGGACGACCAGGGTTTCGGCACCAGCCGACTGTTCTCGCTGTCTTTGGGTCAAGGTCAGGGCGTGATCGCCGCCCAACTGATCGACGACGGGCTGAAGAACGGCACCTGGGTGGTCCTGCAGAATTGTCATCTTGCCAAGAGCTTCATGCCCCAATTGGAGAAGGTAGGAAAATGAATTTTTAACCGTCTCATTTCCGGCGCCTTCCGTAATGGAATCCGAGACCTTCTTCGGCCGGGAGAAAAAAAAGAGAAAGAGAGGAAAGGAAGAAATTAAACTGGAACGGCGGAGAGAAACTCTCGAGATTCCCGAGGTATCCTTGGTCAGGGACGTTCAAGTTCCCGTCACTCTTTGCGCAGATTTGCGAGAGCTTCACCCCGGAAACCGTGCACCCCGACTTCCGATTGTGGCTGACCAGCTATCCGGTCGACCACTTTCCGGTCAGCGTTCTGCAAAATGGCGTCAAGATGACGAACGAGCCGCCGAAGGGACTTCGGGCGAATATAATCAGATCCTTCCTGCAGGTGATAATAATAAGAAAAATTCGCGCGAACATTGTCGGGCCGCGGGGGTGTTCGGTAACGAAAGATCCTCGGCGCAGGATCCAATATCCGACGACGAGTTCTTCGAGACGTGCAAGCAGAAGGGGACCTTCAAGAAGCTTCTCTTCTCCCTGTGCTTTTTCCACGCGATCGTCCAGGAGCGTAGAAAGTTCGGGCCTATTGGCTGGAATAATCAGTACGAGTTCAACGAGACTGATCTCAGGATCAGCGCGCTGCAGCTCAAGATCTTCCTCGACCAGTACGACGACGTGCAGTTCACCGCTCTCAAGTATTTAACGGGTACTTTAACTGTTTAACTAATGCACGAACTTAGGGGAAAAGAGGGAATCGAACCCGGCAGTTTCCGTAGCCGATCGACTACTGCGCTGACCCTTGGAACCCTTTCTCCTAATTTCATCGACGCCGATCTTGACGGGTCCTGATCCTACGCCTATGCTTATCGATAATCTTTCTCGAAACTGACTTTTTCAGTTGCAAAACGGCACGTCGGAGTCTTGGTCGAAATGGCAAAATCATAATCGTAAAATCATGCGTGTTCTGCGTACTTTACTGCGATCGTATAACCTTTGGCGATGTTCTAGTTCGTATATTTGTCGACAGAGGGACAATTGCACATCTTCTGTATTAATCCTTGTTTATTCTTACCTTTCTTTAGCTGTCTTATCACTTTAGCTTTTAACCTATTAACTAGGTATGACGAAATATTTCGCCATACACGAACTACTACTAAAATGGTTACGACGACATTTTTCATCATTTTATGTAGTTCTTATTCAATTATATAAATCAATTATATAAGTTTACAATTATATATAAACAATAAGTATTAAAAAAAGAGAAAAGTTCCCCACAGATAAAAGTCGAGTGACGATTTCTGTATTACTCACATTCCATAATTCTGTTATCATTTTTTAAGTAAAGCTTTGCTTGACCTACATTTGCACAACATATTCTTCTTAAATACTGCTATAGTATATACTGGCAAAGTTTGATCTTTGAACCCTGGAACACTCTGTATACGAATCGGAGGTGGATCAGATACTCGCGAGAAAGTCTGATTCTATTGTCCCTCTGTCGGTGAGCGCAGGAACTACACTGAAGTTTTAAGACATAATTAACACTAGAACTACCGAACACTAAATCCAACGATATACATTGCTTTGTCCACAAGACTGCATTTATTCAAACTTCATTCAATTTTTATTGTAAAATGTAATTCGTTAAAGAAGTACATCGGAAAATTACTAATGAAAACATTTTTATAATTTCAGTAATTGCAAAAGAAATAAAATAGGGATCAGTCATTTTGACCGGTTTGGTAATTCTAGTGTTAATACGTGCCACGATCCATTATGACCTTGGCGTGACCTTCGTTACGGAAGATTAAAAAGTGACTATAAAAATTGTCGAAGCTTCGGATAAATCGAGAAGTATTTGTTGTATTTCGTCGGATAGCAATTTCGGCGAGGATTTCGACGGTTTCGGGCATCGCGTTTGCGGTTGGTTACTCCGTGCTCCGAAGTCCAGTAACGTATCGATTCGACGCAGTGCCCCGAGCGCTCGTGGAAAGGAAGTTCGGGCCACTCGATGATCCAATTCGTAATGAATTTGTCTGCCAGGCGAATGCAATTACGGCGGACGCGTGACGGACGAATGGGACCGGCGAACTTTAAACACCATCCTCGCGAAATTCTATGCCTCGGAGCTGATCACCGAGGAGAAATACCTGTTTGATCCGAGCGGCTTGTACCACGTACCCCGGGTCGAAGGTCGCGACGATTTCCTCGAGTACGTTAAATCGTTCCCGATGACCACCGCGCCGAGCGTTTTCGGGATGAACGAAAACGCTGACATCATCAAGGATCAGCAGGAAACTATGCTGATGCTGTCCTCCGTTCTGGCGACTCAGGTAAAAATTCACCGAAAAAAAAAGAAAGAAAGAAATTCGCCGCAATTTTACGATCTAATTTCGTTCTGCTCACGTCACGCAGACCGTCCAAGGACTTAACGTAAGTCTTTTCGAACGTGATTCACGTGCAACAAGTAGCTCTGTCGTGTCTCATGCTTGTATGTTTTTAGCTCGATCCGGGGGCGTCCGTTGAACAGGTAATGCAGGTATTTTTATCACTACGTTTTCCGTTTCGTATGGCTGAAACTGTCTCTCTGGTATTCTA
>CM052089.1:17403180-17417961 GCA_028453745.1 Agapostemon virescens
TACTGCCAATGCTAGTCTATATAAAACAATTTCCAGACTACGTCGAATTCTAATAAGACAAGAATATATTATAGTGACGACTGTAAAATTTCATAAAATATGTCATCTACTTCAGCGTCAGCGGTTTTAGCAATTCGGTATCGTTTACGCAACAGTTCTAAATCTACATCTTCTAGATCAAGAATAGAAGAAAATGGCGTCGACATAAAACATTCTCCAGACTATGTTGAATTCTAATAAGACAACAGTATATTATACTAACAATCGTAAAATCTAATAAATGCAAACTTTCATAAAATATTTCATCTACTTCAGCGTCAGCGGTTCTAGCAATTCGTTGTCGCGAACGCAACAGTACTAAATCTACATCTTCTAGCTTTAGTGTAGAACAAAATGGTGTCGACTACTACCAATGCTAGTCTACGTAGGCTATTTTCCAGACTCCATCGAATTCTAATAAGACAAGAGTATATTATACTAACAATCGTAAAATCTCATAAATGCAAACTTCCATAAAATATTTCGTCTACTTCAGTGTCAGCGGTTCTAGCAATTCGGTGTTGTCAACGCAACAGTTCTAAATCTACATCTTCTAGATCAAGAATAGAAGAAAATGGCGTCGACATAAAACATTCTCCAGACTACGTTGAATTCTAAGAAGACAACAGTATGTTATATTAAAAATCGTAAAATCTCATAAATGCAAACTTTCATAAAATATTCCATCTACTTCAGCGTCAGCGGTTCTAGCAATTCGGTGTCGTCAACGCAACAGTACTAAATCTACATGTTCTAGCTGAACGTTCGTCAAAGATGGCGTCGGTACCGCGTTCCTCGGATACTCGAAGCTTGTCGACTATCCCTTTCATCGTCTCGTGTCCCATTCCCGACAGAGCGCGACGCAATATACCCGGCAGAATCGGTCCCTGGCTCGGAACCGTCCGTCTAGACAATCCCGGCCGCGTTCTCCACGGCGATCGTCAATAATCTACGATCCCCGGCAACCGTCTAATTCGCGTTCTCAGACTTCCATTATTCCGAGAGTTCTCTCCGCAGCCCCCGTCGCCGCGTCGGTGGAAGCTGGAAAGAAAAAGCGCGTACCCCAGAGGCCAAGAGACGGAAGCGGGCGAAAAGGGACAGTGGTTGAGCATCGGTTCTGAATAATGGAGGATGCTGCGTGGAGTGTTGAACGCTCTGGAAAGAGGCAGCCAGAGAATGAGCGGAGCAACGGGGACGAAGACAGGCGGAATCAGAGGAGGACAGAGACGGTGAAAGAGTTAGGAAGAAAGCGAGATGGAGGGATGGAGCTTGCAATAGAAAGAGAAAGAGAGTCAGATAGGGAGCTGCTAGCAACTGAGGGAAAGATGGAGAGGAGAGCTGCTAGCAACCGAGGGAAAGATGGAGAGGAGAGCTGCTGGCAACTGAGGGAAATATGGAGAGAGAGGAGCTAGAGAGAGAGAGAGGGAAAGAGAAGGAGCTAGACAGAGAAGGAGAAAGAAGGAGCTAGAGAGAGAAGGAGAGAGAAGGAGCTAGAGAGAGAGGTAGAGAAGGAGCTACAGATAGAGATAGAGATAGAGAGAGAGAAAAAGAGAGAGAGGGAGAGAGAAGGAGCTAGAGAGAGAGAGAGGAAGAGAAGGAGCTAGAGAGAGAGAGGTAGAGAAGGAGCTACAGATAGAGAGAGAGGTAGAGAAGGAGCTACAGATAGAGAGAGAGAAAAAGAGAGAGAGAGGGAGAGAAGGAGCTAGAGAGAGAGAGGTAGTGAAGGAGCTACAGATAGAGATAGAGAGAGAGAGAGAGAAAAAGAGAAAGAGCTAGAGAGAGAGAGAAAGCTAGCAAAGAGAGAGAGAGAGAAAACTAGCAAACAGAGAGAGAGAGAGAAAACTAGCAAAGAGAGAGAGAGAGAGAAAACTAGCAAAGAGAGAGAGAGAGAGAAAGCTAGTAAAGAGAGAGCGTTAGAGAGAAAGTGCTAGCAAGAGAGGGAGCGTTGGAAAGAGAGAAGAAGCCCAGCAAATAAAGAGCGACAGAGAGGAAGCTATAGAGAGAAAAAGTTAGCAAAGAGAGAGTGATAAAGAGGGAGCTATAGAGAGAAATAGTTAGCAAAGAGAGAGCGATAGAGTGGGAGCTATAAAGAGAAAGAGTTAGCAAGGAGAGAGCGATGGAGAGGAAGAGCTAGCAATGAGAGAGCGTTAGAGAAAAGGAGATGGAGGTAAAGAGCTAGCAAGAGAGAGTTAGCGAGAGAGAGAGAGAGAAAGAGACAAAGAGTAGTAGAGAGAGAGAAACTACACGCTTCCAAGATTGGGGTAGAACGGGTAGAACACGAGGTCCGCCGGGCGCAGGGGTGGAAGAGGAGGCAGAGTTGGCGGAGGTGGTGTTGGTAACGCGTCGTCGTCGTCGTCGGTCGGTGGATAGGAGTGGTCCAGGGGGATGCTGCGAGTAGGGATGGGTTGCCAGGCAACGTACGTCCACCCTTAAACCTCCGTCCACCCCCTACCATCCGCCCCTCCATCATCCCAACCCCGTGTTTGCCCGTTCCGCGGATGAGGACTCGGTCGATACAACCAGCCGTTTTCGTCGTACGCCCGGGAATTCCCCAATTTCCATTACGGGGGTTCCGACTTTAAGCTGCTACCCCGAAAAAGATGTCCAACCCCCTGGCCGTGGTGCTCGCGATGCTACGCTGGGACACTTAAAACGATTGCTAACCCTGCCGCCCGTTTTCGCAAAGATCGCCACATTCGACCGTCCAACCGTCTTGGCGAACGAGAGACCTCGAGGATGATCGAAGGGGGACAATGATTTTCCGTCGTAGAAAACGAGGGATGATTTACCAAGGAGGATCTCGGCGGCATCGATCGGCTAGGACAATATCGAGGTAAACGGAAGTCGGAACAGGGTTTCGATGATTCTCTCGTTCGAGAAGTTACCGCGCGTTTCTATAGCCTGTCGGGAGTTTAACACGTTGAATGCGGAGCCATTTTGCTTGGCTTTCGCGTCACATTTAATTTACCTTTAAACAGAAATAATGCAACTGTGCATAAAAGACTCGCTTAGCCCATTTGTGCTTTTCCGTTTCAATCGAATCTATTGAAATAGTGGGAATATTTCTTAATATTAATTTGTAAATTTGATACCGTCAGTCTCTGGGCATTCAACGTGTTAAGGGATGATCCGTGCGTCGGGTCCTTACCTACTAACCATCTTTTATTATTAAAAAAAATATTTATGTACACAATGTTCGAGGGGGTTCGTTGCTATACATGATCCTCGACAGAGTCGGCTACGGGGGAAGGTCGTCGAACACTACAAATCGTTTACATTGCTCGGAGAACGAATCGGTATTTCGAGTACCGGTAGAACACCGGTATTCTTACCATTGCAACCCCAAACGAAACAATACCGACACCGATACGACGCTTTCGAAACTACATTCATAGACTACATTGACCCGATACTTTCGATAGCGTCGTCGATAAATGGCAACCTAACCCGGGCATTTCCATAGACGTTCGAAAGACCGACTCGATCTCCGGTTCAGACACAACATAATCATTTTTAACGTTTCTAAAATACGGTGAAGGTGCTACGAAGACTGTGGTGAAAAGGTTCTACGGGGTGTACACGGGTTCTACCGGTCGCAGCGCGCTCGACGAACTACCGTTCCCTCGGGAACGAGCAGGACTCTCCTTAAAAGAAAATTCGAACTAACCTGTCGTCGTGGTAACGCAAAGGATCGTGAACAAAACGGCGGGTCGTCCCGCGTCGATGGTGAAACGTTGAATTTGGTCCGCTCTTGGCATTCACCGCGTGCCTTATGAATTTTGAAAAGTTGGTACATGTAAGCCAGCAGTGAACGCAAGGAGCACAGACTCACGGCATCTTCGGTTCTTCGCGTCGCACTTCCGGTCTCCTTCCGTAATCCACGCGAAACATCGTCGGTACACTGTCATATGCCGGAGCATCGGGTTTTCTCTCGGCGAAAATGTTCTTCGTCGATAATCCTCGGCAATCCTCACAGGGGAATCCCCGCTTCGTCGTACGGTCCTGGCACAATCCGTCCGTGTTTCGCAAAAAGTATTCGCCAGAGAGAAAAAGAAAAAGCGAAAAAACGGAGAAAATAATTCGACGACGAACAGGAAACGGAACGGAAACGGTATTCAATTCGGATACCGTTCCAGGTTGCGTCACATCCGGTGCGAAAACTGTTCCTCGAATTCGCGAACGATGATGAACGAGGATGAACGAGGTTCAGGAGGCCGGCGGTCCAGAATCCCGAAAAACGTGTAGTATCACCGCGCGATGCGATCCGATTGCATTCGAGACACGACTCGTTCGGTTACGATCCACCCGGTCGGTTCAACGTTCGATAATCGAGGGACGGAGGGTGGGTGAGGAAGGGGGAGAAGAAGAGAGAGAGAGAGAGAGAGAGATGGATAGAGAGCGGGGGGTGAAAAAGAGCGCGAGGACACGCCGCGATGCACGTCGCAATGCGAACTGAGCTTGATGAGCGTCGAGAAACTGTACTATGGAACGATACCACTCGTCTTGTGGACCCATGATCAGGGGTGGCTAGGGGTGTGAGGCGTCTTGGTGAGGGGTCTGCGGGGAGAGCGAAAGAGAGAGAGAGATAGAGAGAGGAGGGGAGGGGTAGCCGATGCTCGTCAGTCCCACCATAACTTATTGCTTATTTCGCGGAGGGTGTACGACCCCGTGATATCCAGGGCCGGGGAGCAGCTGACGTTGGGGTTCCATTGTCTGTAGATATTCGCATAATCAAGAAAGCCACCCCATTCCGTAGTTTTCGTGGCGTGGAAAGGGACATATGGGATGCCCTGACTAATATCGACGTCGATCTTGATGGATGCTCGACGCTGGCTCACGGGGCCGGCGCGCGCGCGCGTGTCTTAAGCCCCCGTTTCGAATTCGACCGAGGTTTTGCGGTTCATGGTCCGTGGAATTTACCTTTTTCTGTGCCCGGATGAGTAATGCGACCGACGGATAGATCGTCCAGAGAAACAGGATGAGAGAGAGAGAGAGAGGGGGAGAGGTGTTTGGGCTCTTTCAACAGCTCGGCCAATCGATTTTCGGGGTTCATTGAGGTCGCGCGGGCTCCGGGAAAACGGTTTTCCAATTTTCAAGGTGCAGACTGATTGGAACGAACAACAACCGCGGTTCGACGATCCGCCGACACTGTTTCTACCCGTTTCGAAACTGTTTTCCGACCATTCCGCGGGTAGATGCATAGATTTTAGGGAAATTATTGTCTTCAGACATTCCGAGCCTGTTTTCCGGCTCGAAAATTACCGTCGAAGTGATTTCTTAGCGGTTTTCGCACCTGGAGGGTACTTTTCTCTGTGTTCTTGTGATTTGGTAATTTAGTTAGTTACTTTAGACAGTTTTGCGGGATCTTAGGTGGATGGGGGAATTTTTATCCGTGGAACTTGCAAAGATTAACATCGTCAAAAATGGAGGATCGAATTATTCGATCAGACTAACAGATAAATTTTAACGTTATCATATTAAACATTTATTTAGGATGCAAGATGACAGATTGTTCAGAAAAGCCTTTTAAATATCGTAAATCTAATCTACTTCGATTTTCGTTAAATCGTTTACCGTTATTTTGCGAGTTTTGGTCAGCCTCTTAATTTTGGACTCACAGTATGAAATGGAAAAGCGGAAACAAGATTGAAAATTAATTTTAACATTAGCGTCTCGAACATTTATTTAG
This sequence comes from Agapostemon virescens, assembly GCA_028453745.1. Taxonomy (NCBI): domain Eukaryota; kingdom Metazoa; phylum Arthropoda; class Insecta; order Hymenoptera; family Halictidae; genus Agapostemon; species Agapostemon virescens. The sequence continues at coordinate 17,408,909 of CM052089.1, forward strand.
GATGCAAGTTCAGAAAAGCCCTTTGAACGTCGCAAATCTAATCTACTTCGATTTTCGTTAAATCGTTTACCGTTATTTTGCCAGTTTTCGTCGGGCTCTTAATTTTGGACTCACAGTGTGAAATAGAAAAGCGGAAACAAGATTGATAATTAACTTTAACATTATCGTCTCGAACATTTATTTAGGACGCAAGTTCAGAAAAGTCCTTTCAACGTTATTTTGCGAGTTTTCGTCAGCCTCTTAATTTTGGACTCAAAGATGGAAATAGAAAAGCGAAAACAAGATTTTTACACATTTTCTGTGCTTCGGATATTTACCTGCGCGCTCGAACGCTCGTTTGGCCTCGTTTCGTTCGCACCGGTTGAGGAAACGATCGCGGAGCTTCTGGAACGAATGGAATCGGCTCGGAACCGATCTCGAAGAGACTTTGAAATCGAATATTAGGAGGTTGCAATTTCGCGGGACAAAGAGAAAGCGTCAAAGGACGAAGTGGCTCGTTAAGAGCGCGAATCAGATTATCGAGCGATAGTGGTTCCGAGCATAATGGAAGGAGCGTGCATCGGTCGTGCCGGAAGCCCATAATTTTCGTCGGAGGTGACTGGCCGAGCGTGTCTTTGGCCGAGTGTCCCAGAAAAGGGCGTCGAAGGGGTCCATCCGTGCAAGGCCGAAAACCTCGGCGAAAAAAGGGTGTTGCTCGTTTTAAAGGGCGCGTGTCCCGTGGAAGGGCGTCACGGACCGCCGGGAAGGAGGGGGGGTGGAAGGGTGGTTAGAAGGGGGGTCCAGGGAGCGCGTGCTCGAAAGCTACAATCGCCCTAAAGGCCAATTCACATCCGGCGAGCGAGGAAGAGCCGCCGAGGGTTTCGATGGCACAATGGGGCATTCCCTCGAAGGGTTAGGACCTCGTCTGCCAGAACTGTGGGTCAGGGTTACCCCCGAGAGGTGGAGTGGGCGTGGGGAGGTGAGGGGTGTCTCATCCATCGATTTAAACCCTGCTTCGCTCGCTGCAACCCCGACCACCCACCTCCCCCCAATCCTGAGCCCATTAACCCCCAGGTAAGGACACCCTGCGCGACCAAGGATTCAACGCAGGTCATTAACGGTGACGTTAATTTTCGAGGATGAGTCTCGCGGATGATTCTCAAAAGAGTTAGGACGAATCTTCCGGCGACGGGGATGCTTTTGGAAGTCGATGAAGTTCGAGATCAGGGCGCGGGAGAGGCACGATTGAATTTTGGGTATCGCGCGACGCATTTCTCGACGCTCGTAAATCGCCCGAAGAGGAGTGAATGTAACAATTCAGCGAGAAAAGGTCACCGGAGGGCGAAGAGCTTCGGGTACTGCGCGACGCATTTTCCGACGCGTTTTCTCGAAGCTCGTAGACCGCCCGAAGAGGAATGAATGTAACAATTCAGCGAGAAAAGGTCACCGGAGTGCGAAGAGAACAGAGGGGTGTGTAATCGGGCGTGGCGACTCGAGATTAATTTTATACGAACCGGCAAAATCTCAAGGACACCGCCTGATATTTATAGCGTTTCGAGGATGGGAACTCGAGGGCGTTAGATCGCCTGAAATCGGATTCTCTCGTTAGATCGTTAGATACGTTCGTGCACAAACGGAACCACCGCGGGAAACCGATCTACGGAAAAGATATCGTCGACGATCTGAAAACGGAACGCGCACAGACGCGCGCAAACGGGGGCGGGTTAAAGAAAATGAAAGAAGAGGATGGCAAGATCGAAAGAACTCGGTCCACCTTTTCAGGAGCGACCGCGAGTCTGCGGAAAACGCGAGGAGAGAAAATGGATCGATCGACTCTTACCGCGTTGACTCGGCCCCCGTTCACGGTCACAGGACGAGCCGGAGGATCGTAGGCCCAGGATCACTGAATGGCTCAACTCTCGCCGGTCCGAGTGTCCTCGTGACGTAATCGAGCACGTGCACTCCGGATCGCAGGCTTCTCAGGTGGGGTGGAAAACGTCACGGATACCAATCCTCTCCCCCGAAGGCACCGCCCTCTTCATCGATCCTGGCGAACCCTCTTCCATTCATGAGAGAGGCCTGGTACCGGGCCGACGAACCGCATGGCTGTTCTACCTGGTATATCTAGAACAAACGAACAGTTTTCATGAGCGGTACAGCGCCGGAAACGCGGTGGTAGGAGACGCGGGGGTAGGACGGCAAGGGAGGATGGCGAGGAAGCGTTCGCGACAGAGGGCGGAGAAAGGTGTCTCGGCCCTAGGCAGCTGCGTGGTCGTAGGTCAGCAACAGCTTTTCATCGTGCCCTCGAACTCCGAGTCTGTCCTATGTCGGCCCGTGAAATTGTTGCGGCGAAAACTGGTCTTTCGAAATGCCGAAACGGTTCATTGGGATTTCGAGCGAATTTATTTCGATATCGAGCGAAGTCCCCGAGAGATTGGGTCCGTTCGGACGTAGAAGAGATCGCGGGTGCCCGGAGTGGAACCGCTCGGGGAAAATTGATAATTGAATTTTTCCAACGGGATCGAACCGACCACACTCGACCGGTCACCGGTTATAAATAGAAAGCCGCTGCGGAACCCCCAGCAGGGTTCGTCAGCTGATCACATATTGACAGTCCGATATAAGTTGCCTGGACAGGCTCGTTCGAACCTCGAAACGGCCAATTAGTTGGATGATCGCGAGATTGTTAGTATCGATGCGGAGCTTCCGACACGGGGGAAAAGCGTCCGGAATGATCGATCGCGACGACGTGGACGCGATCCAAACAACTTCGCGAAAATATCGGGCAATATCGGGAGAATATAAATATTGAACGCGGATGTAACCGCGATACTACTCGTGCCAGAAAAGTTTTACTCGAATTTGTTTTTCAAACGATAATGTTAACCGCGACGAGTTGAACGATCGATCGGCGGAGGAAGCTGAAGATTCGGAAGATGGCACCCGTTCGACGGACCCCCCGGATCGATGGATCGAAGACGATGGTCGACCGGTAATGGTCGGAGGTCCGAAGGATCGCGGGAAAGTCTGTTATTTCCGGATTGACGGACTTCCGGCGCGATCGAAGCCCTTCGGATGCCGGCTGGAAGTCAGTTTCGTGACAGAAAATTACGAAAATGGTAATTAGGCAGCTAGCGGCGACGTACCGGCAACGGCTTATTCATACTTCGTAGCCATGGCGATCCTTCACTACTGATAAAACAACAGTACACACCATAATGTACTTACGCGGAATAGGGGAACACCTTGTCTACCGGGTGTCATGGAAATCGGACCGTTTCGCGATCGAGGAATGTTAATGGGACCTCCTGAGAATTTCATTAAACCGTTCTCCGTCTCGAGACTCCTCTATCCCGGTCTACCCTCAACAATTTTTAACTTTTACGTTAACATTATCTCCGGCGGACATTGGCGTTCGATTCCCGTTCGAATAACCGAATCATTTATACTGAATTGAATTGAATTGAACAGTTCTCTAACCGTATTCGCCGTTGCAGAATTTGATTTTTAACAAATGAAGAAGTAATCTCGAGTTACACGATTAAACCGAAGGTTCGTATCAATTTGCATTAATAATTACGCGCAGGAACGCTTTGCATAATTTTCCCATAAATTTCTGCGACACAATGGACGTTTAACGAGCCTCGAAGCGACCACGACGATCGGAATGCGACTAGAACTATAAAAGCGAGTACCGAACACGGATTCGTCGGAGAGGGACGAATTTTTCGAGCAATTTCACGCCGTTAGAAAGCGTTAGACATATGGTAGCATATGGCCGCCCTATATAACGTGGACCTTTTCTCTCTCGCCGAAATTTATAGTTGACCATATGCCATCGGACGCCCCGGATGATGTAACTCGGCGAGGCTGACGATCGAGGGACGCGCGCGGTTAGAGAGAGCGACCGATCAGGGTGCACAAACTTCCGAAAACGGTTCTCACAACGGATCAAACGGAATATCGATCAACACTTGTTACCGCGATCGAGCAACGAACCTCTCCACTAAACAAAGAGAAACAACGAAACGATCGTTCTCGATCAACTGTCACGAGAACCGGCGCGCGCGATCAACTTGTCCGTGACACGACCTCTGAAAACAGCCCCCTGATCTGACGGATTTCAACAAACAGAAAAATCAAATCTACGCGGGTATCGACGATCTCGAAAAACCGCGGCGCAACAATCCTTGACCCTGAACGCTGCGTGAACGTCACTAGCCGGGTAACCTTGAACTACCGTGCACCCGGAGAAACCGAAAAGAAAAATTGAAACATCGAGATCCGACCGAGATCTGTCTTACGATGATGATCCCCCGTCACTCGGATCATCTCGCTCTCGCGGGCTAGACAGTGGGAAAAGTCTGACCTTGACACTGTCGACTAGAAATATCTTGAAGGATGTATATTACCTGAGTGTGAACGAACCCGTTGGAAACGAAGGATCCACCGTCGAGATACGATTTGTCACGACTTCTCTCTCTCTTTCTCTTTTTCTCTTTTTCTCTTTCACACACTCTCTCTCTCGCTCTCTCTCACCCCCTCTCACTCTCTCTCTCTCTTTCTCTCTCTGTTTCTCTAGATCCACCCGCGATCACCGGCTCGGAGTACCCGGGAACTTGACGGGAACCGATTGGAACCGACGGATACCGGATGGCAAACCTGAGGGATCACATCGGCGGGTAACGAGTATGGTTGTTGTGTACCGGGTTTTTCGGTCCGGTCAGGAGGAAGACGACGAAGGAGCCGTGCGTTGGACGGCGTCGCGGCCGACTACGGCGTCGCCGGAACGTGCCGACAAAGAAGAAGAAGCAGAAGCGAGCGAGCGGGCGGCAGAGAAGAAGAAGGGGACGCAGCAGGATGCGCCGTTTTGTGTCGGGACGGTGTTGTTGGTTTGATGGTCGCGGGACCACTGCGCCCTCTCCGTTTTCGCCCACCTAACCCTGCCCCTCGATATCAACCCCCAATCCCCCTGGTAGTGCCCCAGGGATCGACTGTTCGCCCTCCCACCAAGCCGCCTCTCGTTTTAGCCCTCTCCGGGATCCCCCACCAACGGGGTTCTGGGGCTGTAGTGTGCCGGCGGTTTCCACCCTAGGAACGAGGATGCCGGCTCCGGAGCCTCCCTCCACGCTCCCCTACACCCCCGTCGAGTCAACCCCCTCCAGAGGCATTCTGGGGCTCGCCGCGAACAGGCTGCCGTGTCTCTTGCCGAAAACCGGCAGGGTTGTACTGTACACCCTCGTAGTCGGCTCTTTTCCACCCCTGCCGCGCATTTTCCGCGACCAGTCGGCTCGCGGAACGGAAAGAGACGGGGAAAAAGAGGGAACAGAGATGGGATAGGAGAAAGAGAGACAGAGAGAGAGAGAGAGAGAGAGAGAGAGAGAGAAAGAGGGGAGGAGAGCAAGCGAGAGACGCGGGGTTAGCGATGCTCGTGATCGCACTGATGGTGGTGCCGTTTCTCTGCCGGTGGTTTCGTTGCCCACCACCCTCGCCGGAGGTGGTGGTCGTCGACGTCGTCGTCGTCGCCGCCGTCGTCGTCGTCGTCGTCGTCGTCGTCGTCCACGATGTTGCTGCTGCTGATGGTGGTGGTTGGCTAGATAGCGCGAGCGCCGTTCAGCAAGCATCGCGCAAGCGTCACCCAGAAAATCGAGCTTCGTACACCTACCTACAGGAACGTTTCTTCTTTCTACAGCCGTCCCTCTCTCTCTCTTTCTCTCTCCTTCTCTCTCTGGAAGGCTCGCGCTCGCGAAGCTAGCCCACCCGGCGAGCAGAGATGCGTCCGTTCCTCTCTCCTCGCTCGAAAGGGATGCAAGTCGCACACGGTCCTGTTGCCCGTCTTCGTTCAAGGGCGTGAAACCTCTTTCTAACCGGGAGAGAGGCAACCTTCGAGGCCCGAAAGGAGGAGAAAGACCCCCGGCTATCTTTTTCCCCGCACAGGCTCTCGTCCCGTGCTCCGCTTTTCTTTCCTTTATTTCCCCCCTTGCTTCGCCACCAGCATCACCACCACCACCACCCACCCACCCTCTCTAGTCCTTCCTCGCAGATTCTTTGTCTCTCTTTGACACCCTTAACCACCCTCCTCCTTGCCGACCTCATCCTCTCGATTCCAGACCATCCCCCAGACCCCGAAACCACCCGGGCAGGCATCCGCCGGCTCCGTAATGTGTTTCTGTTCCTGCGTTTCCGCGCGTCCCTCTCGCTTTGTCTCGCGATTCCGCCCGTCATTCTTCTTTCAGCCACGAGTCACCCAGAAAACGAGATCCTACGGCCGGTGTTTTCCTCGGCCCCCCTTCCCAGACTTCGGATGCTGGCCGCGTAAGGGGTGAATTTCGGGTGCAAGGTCTCTCTCTCCTCTCTCTTTTTCTTCTATTTCTCGTTGGACTTCTTCGACGCGTTATATTGCTCGTCCTCTTTGCCTGGCTGTCTGTCTGACTGCTTGCCTGCTTGCTTGTATGCTTGCCTGCTTGCCTGCCCTGTGCCTTGCGAGGATACTCTCCTTGGGGAAGGATCTGTGTCCTGTTGTGCGACACTGTAAACATACAGGTTGACGCGAGCGGCTTTCCCCGGCGAACACGCGATTGATCGCTGCAACGATTCTTCCGTAACTCGTTCTTGTTCCTCCGCGTGGATAGACGGAGAATGAAATTTATTGGTCGCTTTAATTATCGGATATTGGCATCGTTCTGCCGTGGCTCCGTATTCTTTACGTCTGTCGTACAGAGATTACCAGGCTTGAATTCCGAACTGGAGAAGTTCGTTTTATTAACTTTCGTTTGTCGACTTGTTGAATTTCATGGAGGTACAGCTACTTAGGAATTGCTCTAATGTTCGATATGCAACAAGGTTTTTGGAGAATCGTAATAATAATCAAGCTAATGTTAATATTTTACTCTTTGATTTTCTTTCATCCTCTTTGTGTACTTTGTTTAAAAATGATAGATGAAACGATTCAGGTGACACTTTGATATACTTCAATGGTAGAATCAACGTCTTGTTCACAAGGTACTTTTCTGGGTTTATTTCTCAAGGAAGAACATTCGACGTCGATGATTCTCCCAGTAGCTAAACAATTAAAATTAACCAATAACGCTTTTCTTGGTTTCTTTCTTAAGAAAGAATGTACGGAGTTGATGATTCTCCCAGTAGCTAAATTAATTAGTAGTTAAACAGTTAAAATTAAACAGTAAGGTTTTTTCGGTTTCTTCCTCGAGGAAGGACAGTCGACGTTGATAATTGTTCCAGTAGCTAAACCACTAAAATTAATCGATAACACTTTTCTGGGTTTCTTCCTGGAGGAAGAACATATGGAGGTGATGATTGTCCCAGTAGCTAAACCATTAAAATTAAACAGTAACATTTTTCTTGGTTTCTTCGTCTAAGAAAACCATTCGACATTGATAATTGTCCCAGTAGCTAAACCATTAAAATTAATCAGTAACGCCTTTCTTGGTTTCTTCCTCGAGGAAGAACATGAAACGTCGATGATTCTCCCAGTAGCTAAATAATTAAAATTATGTAATAACGTCTTGTTTGGTTCCTTCCTCGAGGAAGATTATCAATTATCCTCGAGGAAGGTTATCACTAAACAATTCAAATTAAACAGTAGCGTTTTTCTTGGTTTCTTCCTCGAAGAAGAATATATGAAGTTGATGATTCTCCTAGTAGTAAAACCATTAAAATTAGTCAGTAATGCTTCTCTTGGTTTCTTCCTCGAGGAAGAACATTCGACGTCGATGATTCTCCCAGTAGCTAAACAATTCAAGTTAACCAATAACACCTTTCTTGGTTTCTATTTCAAACAAGAACAAATGGAGGTGAAGATTCTCCCAGTAGCTGAACTATTAAAATTACCCAATAACGTCTTTCTTGGTTTCTTTCTCAAGGAAGAACATATGCAGTTGATAATTTTTGTTGGTCCGAAGGGAATAGTAAAATTTCCAGTAGGAGCAAATTTGATCGCAACGCGCGAAAGGGGTCCTCCCCGTTCCATCAATCCCGTAGGAAAGTCGCTCTCGAAGAAAAGGCCATTGTCCAAAGTTTTTGCTTAACGCGGCTCCGTGCGCGTCTCGGAGTCCTTTCTGGAAAAGTATCAGAAGAAGGGAGGCCTTTTACTGGATTATTTCTCCATTGGGCTGCGGGCGAAGGAAAAAAAAGAAGGAAGAATTAACTTTGATCTTCTTCTGCGTCGCTTTTGCCCATGGAAAAGCGAAACGACTCGTTTACGTTGTGCCATTTCCGTTTCTTGCTCTTAGCGTCCTCGCGCGGGCGCATTATTAGCGACCTCGGCAAATCTCTCTCTCTCTTTCTCTCTCTCTCTCTCTCTCTCTCTCTCTCTCCCTCTCTCTCTCTTCTTTTTTGTGCACCGTGAAACTCGAGCGTAGAGCGAACGGAAACGAGGGAAAATTAAAATCCGTTTCTTGACTTGTTACGCCTGAATAGAGTGTAATCATTGGTTAGAAATTAGTTTTCCTCTTTGCGAGAAAATGACGATCTCCGTGCTCGTTAACACTCGGATTAGATGTATCGTGTTACCAAATTGCAATTGTTTAGCGATTACTCGATTGTTGCGCGTTAATAGGGGACCCTGTTATTCTCGCGACCGAGAATCGCCGAGTTCAAGATTTTTCGGAGTTCAGAAAATTTGCGAAGACCTCAAAGGGTTCGCATTTTCGCAATCTCGAAGGTTCCGTATTTCCCGGAGTTCAACTATGGCGTTTTCCTGAAATCGAAAGAGCCACCGATTCTCCCGAAGTATCGAAGATCTGAAATTTAAAGGATTCACGTTTCACAAGGACGAGAAATCCACAGAGCCGAGAGTCTACATTTTCTAATAGAAGTTTCGAAGCTATCAAACTCAAACCGCAGACCTTACGATTTTGCGAAAATCCACCGAACCTTGTCAACTTACCGCGCATAAATATGCGAATGCTTCAAACTCTATCGATCCGTGAAATTTGCTCGAGATCCTCGTTGTGAAATGGGAATATCATGTATGTATTTGACATGATTGAAGATTGTCTTCTCTAGTTGGTACATTGATCAATTGACATGTCTAGTTATGCTCCATTTTATCT
>CM052089.1:17418461-17449968 GCA_028453745.1 Agapostemon virescens
TTGAAAATTATGCTAGGAAGAAAGTGAAAATCGACCCTCTTCCGGCTGTCTGAGCCTGTCTCATTACCGCCCCTCCAGCCCCTTGTTTTCACTCAGCGTGATGTCACTTTAATTAAGTTCGAAACTCCGCGAGCTCGATTCCGTCAGCCACCGGCCGTAGGAAAATAAAATAAAAGAGAAAAGTAAAGGGAAGAAGATAATAAAAATCTCAAGGAAGTTCCCACCCCTGGCCGCCTTGTTCTTTTTAATTCGTTGGCCCGCGACAAGGTGGTTCGCGGTGACTCCGAGGAAAAAGGGAGAAAATTGGAGCACGGAACGTCTGCTATCCGACCGATTTACATCCCCTTCTTATTTCGCGTGCGATGTTCGCTGTATAAAATCGAAATGATCAGTCCGATTGAATTTGTTCATCCGGTGGCCGATGTCCTCGACCCTCGCGCGTCATTCGAGAATCGCATTACGAAGCGCCGAGACGAAAAAGGACAACGAGCTGCGATTCATGCGACTCGACGTACCCCGGCACCCAGGACATCGAAACGAATACGATTTTTCGGGAGGGGCGGGACTCGTCGAAGCGAATTTCAATAAACCACTAGACCTAAGCACGCCTTCGAAACGGTTACCGTTCTCGGATATCCTCCATCGATCTGCAGACTTGCAAATATTAATTGCGCCGTCCCCGATACACGCGCTACCGACAATTTTTGCAACGACACAATTCACAAATCGATTCTTACTTGTTCCGGATAGCAGACTAGCTTTTTTTAATGAACGGCTCTGCATGCTATTTTCTATTTTTTCCCAGACAAACTTTATGTGAAAATTGTAGGGAATTGTCAGACTCTGTAAATGTATAATAATTTGTGGTCTAGTAACGAATGCGCGCGATGCAATTGATCAGTACCACTGCCAGTATTCAACCCCTAAATGAACGTAGAAGGTTGCTGAATTATACGATAAAAGAGTGACGGTTAAATTAATTTGGTTAATTGTGTGAATTGATCATCAATTTTACTTGTTTAGGATTATCGGAATTTTTCCCGTGCCATAATTAATGGCATTAGTATTGTATCCAACCCTTGCATGAACCTAAAGGTTCTCCAAATTGAACATCACGAGTGCACCAATTAATTAATTTAATGCTGAGTATCAGTCGTCAATTTTACTTGTTCAAGATTATTACGATTTTTTCCTGTGCCACTCCTAATGTCTTTAATATTGCATCCAATACTTGCATGAACCTAAAGGTCTTCCAAATTCAACATTAAAAGTGCACTAGTTAATTAATTAAATGTTACGAATAAGCCATCAATTTTACTTGTTCAAGATTATTACGACTTTTTCCTGTGCCATAATTAATGTCTTTAGTATTGTGTCCAACCCTTGCACGAATCTAAAGGTTCTCTACATTGAACATTAACAGTGCACCAGTTAATTAATTTAATGTTGCAAATCAGTCGTCAATTTTATTTGTTCAAGATTATTACGATTTTTTCCTGTGCCACAATTAATGTCTTTAGTATTGTGTCCAACCCTTGCACGAATCTAAAGGTTCTCTACATTGAACATTAACAGTGCATTAGTTAATTAATTTAATGTTGCATATCAGTCGTCAATTTTACTTGTTCAAGATTATTACGATTTTTTCCTGTGCCATAATTAATGTCTTTAGTATTGTGTCCAACCCTTGCACGAATCTAAAGGTTCTCTACATTGAACATTAACAGTGCATTAGTTAATTAATTTAATGTTGCATATCAGTCGTCAATTTTATTTGTTCAAGATTTTTGCAATTTTTTCTGTGCCATAATTAATGTCTTCAGTATTGTGTCCAACCCTTGGAACAAACCTAAAGGTCCTCCAAATTGAACATTAAGAGTGCACTAGTGAATTAATATAATTTTGTGAATCAGTCGTCAATTTTACTTGTTCAAAATGATTTCAATTCTTTCTGTGTCATAATTAATGCTTTTAGTATTGTGTCCAATCTTTGCATGAACCTAAATGTCCTCCAAATTCAACATTAAGAGTGCACTAGTTAATTAATTTAATGTTGTGAATCAGTCGTCAATTTTACTTGTTTAAGGTTATTACGATTTTTCCTGTGCCATAATTAATGTCTTCAGCATTGTGTCCAACCCTTGGAACAAACCTAAAGGTCCTCCAAATTGAACATTAAGAGTGCACTAGTGAATTAATATAATTTTGCGAATCAGTCGTCAATTTTACTTGTTCAAGATGATTTCAATTCTTTCTGTGTCATAAGTAATGTCTTTAGTATTGTGTCCAACCTTTGCATGAACCTAAATGCCTTCCAAATCGAACATTAAAAGTATGCTAGTTAATTAATTTAATGTTGCGAATAAGCCATCAATTTTACTTGTTCCAATTGACACAACTGTAATGTGTCCAACCCTTGGACGAACTTAAATGTCTTCCAAATCGAACATTAAAAATATGCTAGTTAATTAATTTAATATTGCAAATCAGTCGTCAATCATACGTGCGTAGACTTACTAGTATCTCATCCATGCTGTGTAACAAATTGTCTACACCTGAAGAGAAATTGTTTAATGTAAAACTGACACAGAAGGAAAACATCCCGTTGCCCCATGTTTTCCCCGTTATTTTAAAACAATCGATCTCCATTTTAACCTCAATCTTATTCAATCATATTAATTTCGCCATCAAACGTTCCACGTTAAAATAATATACTTAACTTATCACGAGCTTCGAGAGGTCAAGCACATCAATCCTTAATCAATCCTATTCGAAAGTATGCTAACAATTATTTAAATTGTATCTCGCGACTCCGTGTACAAAATTTGTTAAATATACATTACCTCCTGACGTTGACTCGTCACGGCAAAATATACAGATAAAATTATACCGTCCGTTTACCGGCTCAGTAAAACTGATAACATTTATAGAACAGCGACGCATGCAACGAAATTGTATTAAAAATCGTTCTGTTGTTCAGAATTTTTCCCGGCTACGGTGAGGGGGTGTACGGGGGACGGGAAAAAACGAGTCGGTGACCCCGCGGCGTGTCAGATGGAAGGGTTTCAAAAAATGAAAACGGCGAGCGTGACTCTGCGAGGAATAAAATTCGTTCGGTGGGTAGGATCTCGCTTGGAGAACGCGAGATACAGGATCGATCTCTGTAAATTGGTTAATTTGGCCCGGTGCCTATTGTAACAGCGATTTACACGTGTCGGTGTGTGTTCCGCGCGCGTCGGTAAAAATATTCCCGGAGACGATTGGAAAAACTGTCGACGGTCGTTGCGGGATGGATGATCGTTGGTTGTCGATGGTATCTGTCGAAATTCGGCTGGAGTTCCTGTTCGAACCGCATCGACCCGCCCCGTGCCAGCTGCGAGAGAAGAATACTCGGCATGCTGTACTAATATTCTACAAATTCTGTAAATGGAAGCTGCGGGCAGCGTTCACGCATCTCGGCTGCAACGGGAAAAATCGATTTCCGTCTACGACGAACCGGCGTGCGAGAAATTGTACGCGGGGATTCGAGAGGAAAGTGTAACGAACAAGTAAGGTCAAGGTGTTTAAAAACTTAAAACAACGAGAGCAAAAAAAAAAAAAAGAAGAAAATACCGTCTGTCGGAGGACAGCGAAGGGGCTAACAATCTCCGGCATCTACTTGAAACGTGTATAATACGGAGTTTGCTATAACAAAGCAATCCCGGGGGTTGGAAGAGGGAGTTGCCACCCCCCCTCTCTCTCTCTCTCTCTCTCTATCGTTCTGGTTTTTTTGCTCTCTCATTAAAACCCTAATTAACCGCGTCTGGTCGAGTCCGCGATTGTTTTCGGGGATGACCCACCGAAAACGGCGCGATAATTTTTGCGATCACTGTACCAGCAGCTCGCGCCGGACACAGGCCGGTTGGTCGGAGGAGGACGGAGCGATAAAGGGCGAGTCACAACCCCTGAAGGGAGAGGCGCGTATACATTCAGCAAATAAGGGAGAGAGAGAGAGAGAGAGAGAGAGAAAAGGAGAGAGACCGATCTACCTAGATAGAGAGAACGAGAGCGAATTAGAAAGCGAACTGGATAGCCAAGGGGAATAGAGAGAGAGAGAAAGAGAAAGACAGAGTTGATGGGATGAGGAGAGCGTAGACGGCGAAACAAAGAGGAAAAGAGCCGGAGGGTAATCGAGAAACGAGGCGAGAGAGAAAGAGAAGAATGGTCGGGGTGAAGGGAGGTGAAAGAGAAACAGAGAGAGAGAGAGAGCAAACTGGAGAGAAAGAGAGAGACAATGCAAGCCGGGGAAAGGGGTTGCCGGTGGGGGTGGCCGGGTGTCGAGGGGGTGTGTTTGGTCCGGGAACTCACGGTGATGCTGTATTGATCCGAGTGCACGAGCGGAGCTAAAGTAAGCCGAGGCTGGCAGAGCGTTGCCTTGGCAACCTCCTCCCTCATCCCTCAGGACTTTCCACCGGTCGGACCAACCCCTCGCACACCGAAAACCACCCCCGAACGAGAGAACCGTTTCTGCGCCTCTTGCTCGCGCTCCCTCTATTTTTCTCTTTCGTCCCTTGAACCACCACCACCGCCGCCACCACCACCATCGCCACCATCACCACCACCATCAGAGCCGCTACCATACCGGTATAGGCCCTCCTCACCCTCTCCTCTCTCTTTCCTTCTCTCTTTCTCGCTCTCTCTTTCTCTCTCCCTCTCTCGCTTCTGGCCCTCTGTCCTCACCAGGTCGATCTATAGGTGTTAAACGAACGCCCGGTTTCTCTATCTCCTCTCTTTCTCTCGCTCGATCCGCGCTCTCGTGCACACGCTGGATTTTCGACGTGTACGAAGAGAGGAGGGAGAGAGAGAGGGAGAGAAAGAGAGAACGGCACCTCTCTCGCGTACGTTCTACGTGGGCGTACGCGAAAGATCCTTTTTCCAGTCGCGCGCACGTAGAATCGCTCCTTCCGGGGGCTACGACACGCGGTTTTTCCTCTTCAGCCTCGGCGAATAATCTCGTCTGCCGATCCTGCTCGTGCCACGAGATACTACGAGCTCCACGCTCTCTGTGTCGCTCCCACGAGCCGTTCTCTCCGCGATCCAGGTTGCAATGCCGGGATCGTTATGTTAGGTTCAGAATCGGTTGTTGGCCCTATACGTGATTGGCGTACGATTTCGGGAAATTCGAGCGGCGGCATCTCGTGCTCGACGCGCCTCTGTCTTGCATTTCACCCGAAACTGATCGAACTAATCGCCTTGCTTCGGCAAACTCTCCTTGTTCCTCGGCGAGCTTTTTGCCGTTACGCGTACACTTAATCCCTTGCACTGACATTTTATTTGCTCGACGACGTTAATCCGTCTACCGTGTTATCTGTAACTTCTACGGAGCTTCGTATCTTCTGGAAAAAGGAAAAGAACATTTGACTCGAGTGTATTCTAGACCCTTTGTACTCGAAACTGTTTTAACTAGAAAACCAAACCTTTTGACCTACCATATTTTCATTCAAACTGAATTATTTCGTCTTATGTGTATGGGTTTTGTTAATGCTACTCGTCCCTGCAACCCTTGAATTTTTATAAATTTTTTAGATATAAAGATGTTAAAGATGTTTAGAATAATAGAATAATTAGAATAATTTTTCGTGGTGCCTCGGAGTCGCCGCTCGAGTGCAAAGGGTTAATTTTATCATTTAAGTCAATGTTTCTTCATCGTGATTTTGTAAAAATAGAGTGCGATTATATTTAGTATTTAGAGAAAATAAAAAATATTAGTATTTAGAGAAAATAAAAAATATTAGTATTTAGAGAAAGTTGTTTGAAGTCTTCGTCGCGAGTTTGTCACGGAGTTTTACGTTGAGGGGTTGAACGTCGTTTACTTCGATTCGGATAAATAAAATAGCGGAGCCACGGAGATTGTTAAGAAAACGACCGCTGGTACCGCTCGCGGAATCCGTTCTGCTTTGTACAAGTCGCGCAAGCCTGTCCAGAACCGGTATGAAGAAAAATAGTTCGTCTAACGATGTTACATTGAACAGGTTTCTCTGTTGCCCTCAGAATTCCGGGTTCAATTTGCACTAATCAACAGCCAAATTCTGGAACCTACGCTGCGAAACGGGCTGTTTAATAAATAATTATTACGCGCACGCTGAACAATCGTACGGAGAGAACAAACCGTGCGGAGAGCCTCTCCAAACAGTATGAACAATTTGTGCAGCTAATCAGGGGGTTGGATTTCGTAACTACGCAACGAAACAGTATTTTTAATAAATAATTCGTTTGCGCAAGATCAAACGTGCAGAGAGGGCCTCTTCAGCGGGACGAACAATTTTCGCAACTAATCAAGGGTCGATTTCTGCACGTACCCAACGAAACAGCGTTTTTAATAAATAATTAGTTCACAGAAGAATAAACGGACGAAGAGCTTCCTCGGCAATGTGAATAATTCGCGCGCGGCTAATCGGGGGTTGGACTCCGCGACTAGACGACGAATATTTATAATATTTATAATAAATAATTATTAGCCGCACGCCAAATTATAGAACAAATTTATAGACGGTCTTTTCCGCAAAGTGAATAATTATCGCAACTAATCGGGGGTTGATTTTTGTAACTGCACAACGAAACAGTGTTTTTAATAAGTAATTAATTTATAGATGAATAAACGTACAAAGAGCCTCTTCGGCAATATTAATTATTTGCGCGCGGTTAATCGGGGGTTGGACTGTGTAACTACACAACGAATATTTATAATCTTTATAATAAATAATTATTAGCCGCACGCCAAGCAATAGAACAAATTTATGGACAGCCTTTTCCGCAAAGTGAATAATTATCGGTACTAATCGGGGGTTGATTTTTGCAACTGCACAACGAAACAGTGTTTTTAATATGTAATTAATTTACGGAAGAATAAACGTACAAAGAGCCTCTTCGGCAATATGAATAATTTGCGTGCGGCTGATCGGGGGTTGAACTCTGTAACTACACGATGAAACCGTGTTTATAATAAATAATTGTTAGGCGCATCCCCAACGATAGAACAATTGTACAAGAAATCTTTTCAGCAGGTTCAACAATTTTTGCAACTAATCAAGGATCGATTTCTGCAACTGCACAACGAAACAGTGTTTTTAATAAATAATTAGTTTGCACAAGATGAAAGACACAAAGAAGTTCGTCACCAGGATGAACAATTTTATCTGCTAATCAATGATCGATTTCTGCAACTGCTCGACGAAACAGCGTTGTTAATAAATAATTAGTTTACACAAGATCAAACGTACAGAGAGGGCCTCTTCAACAGGATGAACAATTATCGCAACTAATCAGGGATCGATTTCTGCAACTGCACAACGAAACAGTGTTTTTAATAAATAATTTGTTCACACAAGATCAAAGACACGAAGACAGGCTGAACAATTTGCGCTGCTAATCAAGGATCGATTTCTGCAACTGCTCGACGAAACAGCGTTGTTAATAAATAATTAGTTTACACAAGATCAAACGTACAAAGAGCCTCTTCGGTAATATGAATAATTCGCGCGCGGCTGATCGGGGGTTGGACTCTGTAACTACACGACGAAACCGTCTTTATAATGAATAATTATTGCGCTCACGTAAAACGATAGAACGAATGTACAGACAGCCTTTTTCAGCAAAGTGAAAACGATTACCGCAACTAATCGGGGGTTGATTTCTGCAACTGCACAACGTAATAATTTTCTTCCTAAGAATCGATTCAGAACAAACCCGCGAAGAGCTTGTCCAACCGGTAGCGCTGAATTCGTGCGACTAATCAGGGGTTGGACTCCCTTAACTGTGCATCGAAACAGTCTTTTTAATAAAGAATCAGTTTACACGCGCTAATCAATAGAGCAAACGTGTAGAGGGTTCGGAAGGGGTCACAACGGACTTGTACCAATTAGTTTGTCGGAATCGACATAGGAAGGACCTCGTTGCACCGCGTGGAAATGCATTTCTATCGGAAACCCTGACAAGATAAACGTCGGCTGGCATTTTCCGACTGGCCCGAAAATTCGAGACAAACTCCACCGGCATCGAACGAGTCGTCGACAACAGACGGTTCTCGACCCAGAAAGATTCTGCATTTATTTAGCCGCAAATAGAATGCCCGGCGCATTAAATTTATCGGACGAAATCGATCAAATGTGTAGAGCGATTCCGCTCGTCGTTTCTTTTCACTCGTGAAACCCGTGCTCATGCTAATATTCGTATTTAGTAGGCAGAGCTAAGGAGGACAACGGTTATTTATGATCCGATCGTGTCGGGTCGAGGAACAATGAAATTCTTAAAGTAATTCGATTGTGGTCGCAGACCCGCCTCAAACGATCCAGACTGTCCCTGTCTCTCTCTCCCTCTCTCTTTTCCTATTCTCTTTCCTGCATTATACAGCCCTTATTTCTGTGCCAAAGATTTGGCCACCTCCAGAGCAGCGGGAGCCGAGGGACTGCAACATTATGCCGGATTGCGTATAGTAAACACTTCGGGGCTGAAATAAAACTAACCCCTCTTCCGAAGCCGCTATTTCTATTAAGAGGGATGGATGCGCCGCATGATTCAGACGTATCGCATCGGAACCGCTCGATACGCGATCAACAAATTTCACCTTCTGCGACCGAGCTAATAAAATCGTTAGTCAACTTTTTACCAGTCTTCGAGATTGTTCATATTTGCCTAAAAATATCGCGAGACTGCTCGGGAATACTTTTTAGGTATTACTGTAGCAATTTGTATCTTGGACATATTTTAACCCCTTGCCCTACAACAACGAGTAAGACTCTCGTGATCATGGTTTCGAACTGAATATTCTAAACACGTATGTCCTTAATTTTGTTTCAGACTTTAACTGTCAGAACAACAACCTCAAATATTCCACAAAATCAAAGTAATTTATTTGATGAAACAACAATTAAAAATTTCAAATGTATGACACTTTAAACAATTTAAATGTATGTATGATTTCAACTAAATGTAGTGCAACGATTATATTAATGTAGAAATTTATTTTAAAAAATGGACAAATTACTCTGTCAGCCATATGTGGGTGACATGGCAGTCAAAGTGTTAAACGGAAATAACATTTTATTTAATTGTTGATCGTATACAAATTTGTCGTTTCTTTTTATCGTTCTGCAGAGAACAAAGAAAGTCTAGTCACTGTTATTGTAAAATAAGTCGTAGGTCAAGGGGTTAATATTATATGCCCCATACCTTGCAACTCTTGTTCGGTATCGTTTCCTCTCAGGTGGCTGCAAGCAGTAAAAAATCATGTATCGCATTAAACGTCCAGATAAATGTCTATCAAATTGTCTGTTGTTTTTTCCATACAAAGAAAGGTAGTAAATGTCTGGAAGAAGGGTAGCAGATTCTTTTAATATTTTGACTGCTATGTCACCCATATATGGATCACAGAATTGTTTGTCCATGTTTAAAAATAAATTTATACATTAACATGTTGGTTGCACTAAATTTAGTTGAGATCTGTAGAATAGAAGAAGGTTGAAGGGTAACTTTGTGTCACACATTTTAAATTTTCAATGGTTGTTTCATTGAATAAATTACTTTGATTTTGTGGAATTTTTCAGGTTGTTGGTTGGACAGTAACTACAAATTTGTCTTTTCATTTTGTCGTTCTGCAGAGAACAAAGAAAGTCTATAGTCACCCTTATTGTAAAATAAGTCGTAGGTCAAGAGGTTAACGACTTTGATAAATAATTTTTGTTATATATTCCGTCGAATCCGTACCGATTCTTCGTATGAATTCGTAAGGGATGGTGCAACTTGTGTAAGTTGGTAGTTCGAAAAATCGTGATGGGGGCCCAACAAAACGGACGAGAGTACACTCGGGCAAAGTACGGCAACAAATTTCCGGTAACGCTGCATTTGTTGAATTATGCGGGTTTCATTCACGCAAAAAGTTCGGCGGCTTCACGGATCTGTTTTACATATGGTCCGGAGCCAAGTGTGACGTCGTCGAATAGTCTCGACGGTTTTCTATTCCAAATGCGTTCCACCGCTGTTCTTCGCGGTAACAAGGAGACCCACATATTTTTCGGCCGCGTATTACATAACAGCCTCGAACAGACAAACCAATTTTAATTCCGCCGAAAGGAATCCGAGATAAAGATCTGGAAACTCGCGAACTATACCGGAAAAAAGAAAACATCTTTCCCGAGCCTAACAAACGGAGTGCTCGTATTTCCCTATACATTTAAAATGTAGCTGAACGCGGCTCGCAATTAGCAAATAATCGAGCCCCGCTCCACCGAGCATTATTAAACCGAACGAAATTATAGTCTTCAATATCCACCGCCGGAAATTATTTGTGTCCCGGGGGCAGTCCGAATGTTGAAACTAAATAATCGATCGGCCGGCTCGTTCGACGCGTTAACGACACCGATAAAAATTATTCGCGCGCGCGGATATCCCCGCGAACAGATATCAGCATTTTTTTTTTCCCGGGGCACAAAAGAGACAAAAGGAAGCGCGGAAGATACTCGTGTCCATCGATTTCCGATGTTATACCCGACGCGAAAGTTCAACATGCGTAACACGGGGAAAGAGAGAGAGAGAGAGAGAAAGAGAGAGCGAGAGAGAGAAAATCTGGGGCCGCGGGCGCTGGCGGGCCGGGCGCGGGCTCGTTTCCCGGGGCATTAATTAATCCCGAAAAACGCCGGCAAACAACAACAACAAAAAAAGAAGGAAGAAAATATACGACTAGGGGGTGGGGGGAAAAAATATTTTTCGTCGGGGGTGCGCGGGGTAACGGTAGAAACAAAACAAAAAAATCGTTTCCCCTCCCCATTGTCGTGGTGCCCTCCCCCTCCTCTCACCCCCTTCCAAAAGGCGACTCCGGGAACGGAGCGGACGATACAGAGTCTTCGTTTGAACGTGTTCGTTGCGAATGACAACCCCCTGTGTCGTGCACACGACAGATGCAGCGAACAATATGGCTCGATGCGTGCGCTGAGTCGGTTTTGATTTCGGCATTATTATGCCCACGGTCAGGTATAACGTACCGAGGAACGTGTCAGCCGTCGATCCGTCGTTATTTCGTACTCCATTGCCGGCCGCGTTGTCCTCGCCCGTTTGCAAAATTGATCCGCAATGTTACACGCGACCGATGACTCGACGACGCGCCACGCGTTTCCGCCGCTTCGCATTTTCAATTTCGCCGGTACAATTTTCCGCACCCCCTTTTGTCCCCACGTTCACCGTTCCCACGCCGTTTTTCTTCGTTCGTTCTTTCTCTTTATTTCTCTCTCTCTCTCTCTCTCTCTTTCCACCCCCTCCTGCCCTGCGCCGATACAACGTCCGAATTTTTCAGGCTGACGAGAGAGAAAACGAGAAAGGGGATAGATGGATGGATAGATAGACAGATAGATAGAGAGAGAGAAGTCACGAGGAAATCGCGAGACGCGTTTCCGGGTTTCTGGGCTCGGTCGGAGGGACTGCATTGTTGAAGAGGAACGCTTGTTAGCGGATGATGCCTGCGAAGAATTCGCGGAGGTCCTTGAAGTGGTAAATTGAGTATAATGGCCCTGCCGTGTCCCCGTGTCCGTGAATCGGTTGTTCCGGATTTCGTTAAAAGCGGGCCTCCTCTGAATGGAGATACGCTGTCGGGTATGGAGTAATTGGGAGATGACGGAGATTGTGCCGGATGATGGCTCTGGGGGTGACTTTGCGCTGAAAGATGCACGTTAGGCAGGGGTTAACGCTTTGAGTCTTCGAGAACATGCTGGAACTATTTTGACACACTATTCGACGGCGATTGTTCCGTCATTTTTTAGTCTGACGACTTTTTCTTTTGTCAGGCGTTCGAAAGCGATGCGAGGTGAAATCGCGTATCGAGGGCTCTGATCCAGAAACGTAACTTAACCCTTTGCACTCGAATAGCGATTCTGAGACATCGTTAAAAATAGCCGCAGCACTGTTTAAATTTTTATATTATTATACTTGTGTCAAAGAAATTTATAAAAATTGAATTGTTGCAAGGAAAAGAACTTCGTACGCATAGGATGAAATATATCGTGTAGAATAAAAATATTGTAGGTGAGAAAAAATAACTTGAGGTTGCAGTTGAAACAGCTAAGTGTATAAAGTGTTAATAATTTTATTTTGGATTATTATATGATGTTGCGCAATTATTGAAAGTCCTGTTGATAGCCTAATAGTTGAGAAGATTATTGATGGGAATCTCTACTGAAGACATCAAAAGACACTTTTTAACATTTTAAATGAATATTGGTTAATGATATGTTAAAGAGAATAATATTTTTGAATATATATGAATATATAATATTTTTTAATATATATGATTAGTAATTTGTGGTACCACCAAAAGCAGAGTGATTCTATGCAAACAAAAATAAGTTGAAATAATTATAAATAAATGTTGAAATATTGAAAAATTTATTTATGCGAACCAAGCTGTGTTGTGCTCTCTGGACCATCTGATAAATCGTTGAAAAAAGAGTTTATGCTACTTATTCGTCAAACTTGCAGACGCACAGAAAAACAATTAGGATGTATCTCGTTTCGGTCTTCGCAAAGTAGTCAGTCTTTTTAAAAATAAATTACTTGAAGCTAAGAAATGTTTATCGATAAATTCTTACACATTCGAATGGCCATAATGTCTCCATGTAACAAATTTACGAAATAGTATATTAATCCTTTTGTAAATAATCACTTCAAATTGTCAACACATATTTTTATGTCTCAAATATAAATTAATTAGCCAACCAAGAACATGCAGATCCACAATGTGAACATGACAGTATTAATGAAAAGGTTATTGACGTAAGGGTTAATAATACACTATGCATTATGGGAGGACAGGTGTTACAGCAACTTCTTTTTCAACCCTCGAGGCTAGGGTCCACTTTAATCCAGAGTTACAAACGTTCTATCCACGCTCTAATTTTTTAGGAGCCTGATTGAATCGTTAGGTTCATCAAAAAGATACCCTCACACTATAATTAAATTATACAACAATCTACATTCCATCTCACATTAATAACTAGACCCTATATGTTATATATTCCTAACAAAACCAAGAAAGACGATCTGTGATTCGTAAAAATGAGTCTCAACAAATTAAACCAATAAACAAAACTAAAAGAATCGAAGAATATGTTTTCCTATCAGTATAATAGAATTATTACAACTTTCACGTAGCCTAAACGCCAACAGTCTATTAACAACATCCAATCCTACGCATGCAGTTGCAGTCAAACTCCTCGATGCAACCCTAAATCGCCAATAATACACTAACTTCGTCAGTATGTCGGTGAAACGTAAGCAACAAAGAAAGATGCATCGATGCACCGGAATAAAAGTCCCGTAGCGAAAAAAAAAGCGTGAACAGGAGTCAGGAGGGTGCAGGAGTTCTGTTGCACCCCCTGAACACCTCGTCCTCCTCCATTCGGATGGCATCGACCTAACCAGATGGTAAGAACCGATCGTACAATTCCGTGGAACTTGTTCACCCGATCGCCAGGGTTCGCCAGCCGTTGGTCCAGTCCAGCATCCCCTAAACGACGCTGCCTCGTCCTACCGGCGGATGCTGGAACTACATTAGGGGTTGCGGGCGGTGCACCCTCTGCGCAGGGCATCTGCAAACAATAGACGCGTGCGTGTTCCGCGCGACGGTGTCCTGTCCGTGGGTGCTAATTTCATTAGCTAGAAATGCATCGGCGCAAGTGATGAGCGACAAAGTGAGACAAACAAACAACAACAAACGAAACGGAAAAGGAAAACAAACTAACGACAAATCGAGGCGCAAAGACAGATCGAAAAGAAAGATCGTGAACCGGCATCGAGCCGATCAGGAGCAGATCCGAGGCCCCGTGTCAAATCGCTTGGACGTAACATGGCTGTAATGAAGCGACGCTCGTAAACAGTGATCGATTCCTCGAGATCGGTGTAAGACGGTTCAAATAGAAGAGTTACAGAGAACGTCTGAGCTGGATGTTGCCGATCCGGTTCCCAGGAGCCCGCAGAGGGTAGCAATGATTCCATTGGAGGGATGACCTGTTACGCGGTGGTGCGCAAAAAAAATATTGCTGATCCTGGCTGCGTTCGGGGGGATCCTGCGCCGTGCATGACCGGCCGCGGAAAGAAATTCGTCGGTAAGTGTTGCGGTTACTATTGATTATGTTATGCTTGTCGATGATACCGTTCGGCGGGTACGCGTTATTCACGCTTCGACGATGATCACCGAATAGGCGGCGTTTTCATGCGAACGGGAGCGTCCGAAGGGGTTGGCTGCTAGAACTCGAGGCGACGGGAATTAAGGTCGGGACCGACACGCACGTGAATCCCTGACGACATGAGGTCGTATGACGGCGAGAGCAGCTCGACCGAGGACGACGACAGGAGGGAGGGTCTTCCCGAGGCGCATTTGCAGCAAGGATCCTGGCAGAGGTCGGCTTCTCATCCCACATGGGCTTGGGAACACCGTAGCACTGTGCGTATCTACATTTTCCTCAACGATTTCCCCTCGACTCGAGTTGCCGCTAAAAATTTCATTCAACATAATTCAAAATAGTTAGATTGATTTAGACTTGCGGCGCTAGCAAATACGCGCGATCTTACATCGGCGAAATGAAAACAATCTGGATTGGATACGACGTTCTACTTTTAGAATGAAATTATTGTGATAAGAATTTATGCGATGGAATTAGGGAAGCGTAACGTGAAGTACATCCGGCGATTTAGTTTAGAAATAAAAATTCTAAAGGCTATCTAGAACCGATGACAATTTATATTTTGGATAAAAATGTAAATGTCTGTAATAGTTTCGAGTTTAGAGGGTTTTAAGTCTGAGGGTTTTGTTTATAATGTTGTTTATGTAATTTTCAACCTTTGCAGCATCCGCTACCGCCACAGTCAGCAGCGTCACTAGAGTCCATGTACTCGGTGCCAGGAGCGTCTCATCCAAGTGTTTCCGCCCCTCCAGCTGGCTACTCGTCGGAACACCCTCAAAGTGCACCTGGAAGGAGGACTCCCCTGGGTGCCGTCGGCCTCGGTGGCTTCTATTTTCAGCAGCAACCGCAACCACATGCTTCTTCCAGCGCTCTGTCCGATGAAAACAGGCCCGACCACGAGAGGTACTCGATCCTGTAACGAAACCCCATTGCAACAATTGTTTTCCGCAATCACCGGCCCGCTACGACGTATTTGTTGATATATCTAAATTTTTAAATATCGTTTTTTCGCAGACCCGGCGCGTCCAGATTAAACTGCCCGCCGAAATCGAAGACCACCAGGCAGGGGAAAAGCATGCGTTTGAATATTAATGCCAGGGAGCGCAAGAGGATGCACGATCTGAACGATGCGCTCGATGAGCTGCGGTCTGTCATCCCCTACGCGCATAGTCCGTCCGTGAGAAAGCTGTCCAAAATTGCCACCCTCCTCCTGGCGAAAAACTACATCCTCATGCAAGGTACAATTGGACGAAACCATGAAACTATTTTATCCTGGTTTCTCATTTGTTGTTCAAAAGAAAGGAGTTTAAAGTTACTGATTCGTAGTTGGAAACTGTTACCGACGCTCTTCCTCTGCAAAATTAGATCAGCTAGCCCTGGCAGAAAATACTCGATCAATTCTAGGGGATTTTTATACAAAATTCTCTCCCATTGTTTCTGCAATTCATATAATAAGAGTCTACTTGTCTCTGACTACGATTTATCATTTATTTAACTTTGGAATCACTTTGTGAGAATACGAAGACTGCATTTATTAAGATCCTCGTACAACTTGAATTATAATATTCGTTTAAAGAATTAAGAAGAAGTTTATTCGAAACTTTCTAAAGAAAATATTTTTCAATTTCTATTATCGTGGAAGAAAACGAGAACAAGACGATTTTGCTTAGCCAGTGTTTTAGTTAACCACTGTTAAAATGCAGTTCGCCTAAACAGAATTTCACTGTAATTGCGAGTGTGCGAACTATTAGGTCGTCCAGAAATGTTCGTGCCAAATGATTATTATTTTTAACAAATATATACCAAAACTTAAATGCGTTACAATCTCCCCTTCAAAATCGGCACGAACTTTCCGGACAACCCGATACATGCTAATAAAAATTCATAGCATTTATATTTCAAAATAAATGTTCCCTCTATTTTGATATCCATACAATTAAATATGAAAACGATAATTTGCACAAAGTCCAGCAGACTGATAATTACATACTGATACATGTTCGTCCGGTTTGATCGAGTACCACTTGCCGAAAGGGTAGTTTCTGACAGACCGCGCCCCGTGTCTCGCAGTTAAAATAGACGACCATGACCATGCGTAAAGATTCCTAGTTACAACGACGTACGCTCGATAAATTCGACAAAGTTCGATCCTCGACAAAGGTCGTTTAAGAGTGATAATCATTAAATTAATAGCATTGAACATCGGTTTATCATCGTTGTAAGTGAACCAGATTCTAATATGAAGCGAGAGTTTCGTTATACAGTAACTAACAATTCTTTTGAACAACGCTGACCACTTTTATGAATGAGATAAATGAAACTTAACTGCCCAATCGACGACCTCAAACATCCCATAAAATCAAAGTAATTTATTTAACGAAGCAACAATTGAAAACTTAAAGTGTATAACACAAAGTTATCTGTCCTTCAGATAACCTCAAGTTAACCTTCTTCTATTCTCCAGATCTACATTAAATTTAGTGGAATGAATATATTAACCCTTAGCACTCCAATGGCTCCTCTGAGGTGACACTAAAAATTGCCATACTATTACTTCAACAAACTATTACAGTTTGTATTTAAAAAATCGATAACAATTAAAGCGTTGTACGTACGAATAATAGCAACAAATTTTATATGCACGAAAGAAAATGAATCATGTACAATGTAACTACTCTATGCAAGAAAATATGTCTCGATTTTGGAGTTAAAATTGCTTGGAGTGCAAAGGGTGAATGTACAAATTTATTTTTAAACATTAATCCTTAACACTCCAATGGCTCCTCTGAGGCGACACTAAAAATTGCCATACTATTACTTCAACAAACTATTACAGTCTGCATTTAAAAAATCGATAACAATTAAAACGTTGTACGTACGAATAATAGCAAGAAATTTTATATGCACGAAAGAAAATGAATCATGTACAATTTCACTACTCTATGCAAGAAAATATGTCTCGATTTTGGAGTTAAAATTGCTTGGAGTGCAAAGGGTGAATGTAGAAAATTATTTTTAAACATGGACAAACAATTCTGTCAGCCATTGAATTGAAAAAGATTGAATGCTCCGCAGGTAACGCGTTGGAGGAGCTGAGGAGAGTGATAGCAGTGTTGCAATCGCCGCACGCTCACACAACCGCCCTGCCGCCCACACCTGTCTCCTACGACCTCTTACACGGTTTCCCGGGCAAGTTGTTCCAAGGTGTGCAGGACATGCCAGGACTTCCTACGAGCGATCCTCAAAGCGTCACAGCCGGCGGCCCTCCGACCGACGGTGCTGTAACCAGCGGAGAATCAAACTAGGGATTCGGGCCTTCGATTTCTTCGTTTAGTTGTAAGGGATGAGAGACCTGGTGAGGGTAGCTAGATGGAACGTAATGGATGCTCAAGACCACTTCCTCCCCATTATGTCTGCCTATTTTAGCGGAGAAGAGAGTTAATAGATTGTTGTCGGTAGAGAGGAGGCCTGGAAGGGTTGTTCCATCCGGAACGAACGATCTTTCGATTTAATCAAAACTATTTGTATCAACGAGAACGGTTCTGTCTTTTTACTACGCACTCACGTCGGTGACATGTAGCAGAGATAGTGACCTTGAGCGGCCAGTTTTCGTGCCGACCATAGCGCCAAGAGTATCCAAAGATTTCGTACTATAATTACTCTAATAGACTAACAGAGAAACGGTAGAATTGTTTCGAGAAGTGTTCGGGGGTGTAAACGGGGAACGGTCCGCTCCTCCGGGATCCGGCGTTCGAATTTTTAAGGATCTAGTCTAGAACGTTTAGCTGGTAAGTATCCTCAAGCCGGACACGAAAGTATTAGAGAGGGGTGAATTTATTTCGACGTCGGCGTCCCAGAGGTCGCCGTTCGAGTTCGATAAACATGAAGTCAATACTAGATACTAAGGCAAGATAAAACAACAACAAAAATAAGTAACAATTTCGATGAAAGTATTAGCGTTTAAGTAATCTAGCGGCCAAGAAAGTTACGAAACGGTCTACCATTACTAACACAGCAATAAGCGACAGCATATTTCTGTCTCTGGTAAAACGGAACGTGATTCCTATTGAGATCCAACCACGTGATCCAGTTTCATACCATTGTTTCCCCTTTTTATCAAACGAACGCGAACTGCCAGAGAGAGAAATTATGTGAAAAAGGATCCGGGAAACACGTTTGTGTCACCGATTCTGTCCGAGCAACGCGATAGTAAATATAGCATGTGATATATGTCGAGATATTACATATATATATATATGATATATTCTAATCATACAGATCTTAAATATTCATATACATAACATATATATATATATAGATATATATATATATTTAATAATTCGAATTGAGCTAACGATTGTATAACTTATTTATATACATAATACGTTTATTAAGAGTTTACTACGACGTGCCGAGGATTTAAACGTTTCCTTTGATCGCGAGGATCTATCGAGTATAGAGAGAGAGAGAGGAACGAGTTTTCGGTAGTGTATTTATTGATCTTTCGGTATAGGATCGTGAGCAATGAGAAATTACGTAAACGAAAGCCGTTGAATGGCAAGCAATAATTACTACCATTAATTTGTATGGGGGATTTCTAATGGCGGCGCACGAGATAACAATAAACGTGTGCGTATAATTACTAACGAAGAGAAACAGACGAACATGTGTTTGTTGTAGAGTGTAGATATCACTGTTTAGTGCTCGAATAAAATCTATTTAAGAAGGTTACCGATCAAGCGAGTGCTTTGGAAGAATGATTGCCGAGGGAAAAACGATCGAAGATGTCCGCGGAACATTGGATTCTTTCAATGCATTCGTTCTATACAAGCTTCATTTCTTAAAAGCGTTTAACACGGTCACTGTTCCGTGCGTCACGCGCGATTCACAGTCGCGCTAGTGAATAACGGTTATTTAAAACATATGGAAATTAAAACAGATGTCATGGAAACCTAATCGGTCGATCGGAAGAAGCGCAGCAGGAAAAATTAAGACTAGACTGCGGATTTTAAATATTTTCGATAGAAATTCGAGACGGTGGAGAGAACAATTTTCTAGTATGTATTTTGCCGTAGAAACAGGTAGACGAAATTTTAAAATTTACAGTGTAAAGAACGATTTCAGAATATGTATTTTACGAGAAAATTAAATAGACGAATTTTGAAAGATTTTGTAAACTGCATTCTCAGAATATGTATTTTACGATGGAAATAAGCAGATGAAATTTTGAAACGACGTAAAGATCGTTTAAGAGTATGAATTATTTTATAAAAACGAATAGAAAATAGAAAAAAATAAAATATTTAATTTTCGTGCGAGTACTGTTGCTCTCAACGATACTTTAATTTCGTACGAAAATCCGCAATCTAACGATGAAATATTCAAATCGAGCACATTAACGACCGGATATTAAAGATTTGGACAGTAATCGTGTTAAAACTAGAGAAACCGCAAAACTTTCTTAAAAAAAAACATTAAAAAGACCTGGTACTTCAATCTCGTCGCTCTTATTGCGCAAGACTTTCGCCCCCCCCCCTCCTAAACGATTACCTCGTCGTTTATTTGAAAACAAGTTCATTGCCGAATTCGCGACTTTCCGTTTAATCTGCCACAAGAATATCGAAATGCAAATGATTCGTTGGTCGGTGAATGTTTTATTAATTTTTTCAGCGTCGACTGCAACGGACTTTGTATTGCCGCCACGACTTCCGAAAGGGACGGACGAGAAAGGAACGCGATTGCTCGGTTTAACCGAACCCGTGCGAATCCTGTACAAACACCGACAGTGATCCTTTGCTAAAATTAAATCAAAGGGATCATTTATTTTCAGCGATCCTCCGTCTAGTCATAAATAGAAAACGGAAAAAGGAAAAAAAAAACAAGAAAACGATAACGTTATCTTAATCACGGCTCACAAGACCACCGAGTGGCGCCATCTTGTTGTCGGCGCGAGGAACTGTCGATTCGACTGTCTGCACGGTTTGCTCATCGAAACAATTAAATTCCGTCGCATATTGAAAGTTCCACGCCGCCGAATTATATACGTAAAATAATAAAATCACCGCGGTTCGAGATCCCCTAAGTTGACAATTAATTCCAACGACGATACCTCTTTGAAAATCCACTTTGGTTCGTAGATGATCGACGGGTGGCGCCATCATGGCCGCTGGTATCCGAAGCATTCACTCGATCGTCTTCCGTCCTTCTGGGAGGACCTTATGCCGTGTGTGCTCGGTTCGACGGGGTTTATTGTGTGCGTGCCTTGTCGGTGGCTCGAAGTTGGCCTGTAGGCTGCTGCTGCTGCTGCTGCTGCTGGTGCTGCTGCGCGCCATGGTGTGATCCGTTTGATGGCTCGGTGCTTGTGTCCCACGATAACCGTTTCGTGAAAGAGTTGGTCAGTGCCAGGACGACGACGTTCCCGGACCGGCTGGCAACCCGTTGGCAACCTGGAAATGTGACGATCGACTGTGAACCGGTAAGCAGCCACGATCCTCGTACCCGCAAACAGCTGAAACCGCCGGTCGCGTTTCCACCGAGGACAAAACGGCCGTTTCTGTTCGACGGGTGACGTAGTCGTTTCTCTTTCGGTCGTGAATCGACGGGACGCGAGATCAGAAGAAATAATCGTTAACCGTCGTAGACATTCCTTTTATCGGTCAAAGACAAAAGAGCAAGCGAGAGAGAGAGGGAGAGAGATAGATAGATAGCTAGCTAGAGAGAGAGAGAGAGAGAGCGACAGAGACGACACGACGAAACCATACCCGTTCACCCACGGTTGTTTTTCACGACGGTTGATAGGTTATGATGTCATAATCGTCCCCGAACCGAGACTCTTTGTCCTCGCCACCGTGCTACATCGTTGCACCTCTGAAAAGTTCTCTACGATTTCAGAACAGATAGTAGACCGGGGGGGAATCGGGTTGCATGGCACGGTGCAGCGTGGCAAAAGAGAATTCCTAGCCACGGCGAAGCGAGCATTCGTTGCAGTTTCGCGTACGCACCGTCGTAAGTTCGTAGCGTAATATTTCCCGTCGTGAGTGGGAGAACTAACCTTACCTTACCTTACCGACACGACACGACGACGACGACGACGGGGTCGTGCTATTGGGTAGTCCTTTCTACGTACCTGGCACGCGAAAGATATATACCTGCATTCTCGGTCGGGCCGTGCCTCCGGGACTCTCTCGTGTTGCATCTTTTCTTATTATCGTTCAAACGTGTTCCGGTTGCATTCTCCAGGCGAGTCGGTTTCGCGGAGTTTTGAACTTGAACGCCGAGGCACATGCGCCCACGCTTCGGATCGCTCGACGCCGAAAATATCGATGCGCTGCATGCCGGGAAGGACGATTTTCACGATGGGCGAAAACCGATGCGATACGACGATGCTCGACGTCGATCCGAACGGTTTCCTGTCAACCGTCGTCGAACGATACGTCGCCGCTTACGGACGGGCTTCTTCCGTTGTCGCGAGCGACGCGTGAAAAGAGTTTCCCGTCGGTCGATGCCTGCGAGCGACAACAAACACCGTTCGTTGGTTTCGTGTACGCGATAACAAAACACCTTTTGAGACACGCTACGCGTTCGATTGGTTGTCCCGTGCGATGCCACTCTACGCGCCCAAGGATTTACCGCGGACGGTATATGGGACGCGCGTACTAACTGCATAGGAAACGGTATCTCGTGCTTCTCGAACGGCAAGGTAAATAACAACAAACTGTTTGACCGTACCGCGTGCATGCACACCAGCCCGAGACCGTCGTGACATACTATCTGCCGAGAGCTTGACTTCCGGTGCACCAGGTTCGCGCGCGCCATTTTTCATAACGCACCGAACGAACGTTCGTTCTCGTTTAAACACGTTGAATGCTATGTTAGTATCTGGGGACTGACCGTATCAAATTTACAAATTAATATGTTATAGATAAATCATATTATATTCAGAAATATTCTCATTGTTTCAATAGATTCGATTGAAACGGAAAAGCACAAATGGGCTTAATACATTAACTGCCCAACTGACGACCTCAAAGATCCCATAAAATCAAATTAATTTATTTAACGAAGCACCGGTCGAAGGCTTTAAATTTATTTTTAAATATGAACTATTAATTCTGTCGCCCATATATGGGTGACATGGCAGTCGCCAGTCTTTTGCTTATGCACAGTTGCATTATTTCCGTTTAATGTGACGCGAAAGCTAAGCAAAATGGCTCTGCATTCAACATGTTAACACTTGTGACTGCTGAACTAGCAGCCAGGAAATTTATATAAAATTGAAATGGGATATTGAGTGAAATGAAAATTGAAAAAATAAAATGTATACCGTCAAGTGCTCTCTACACCTTCTTGCACTTTCTGTATAATCATTAGCTTTGGTACAAATGAATATATTAACGTAAAAATTTATTTAGTTAACACCTAACGACAAGCATGTGCAAATTCCGGTTTCATATTTATAAACCCAATAATAGAAAATCCTGCAATAACTGTTAGATTCCCGATATTCAATAGACATTTTATTTGAACTTAGTACACGGTAATCTTACAATGGACACTTAGGATAATTTTCTACTGCTATAGGAACACTTGTGACTGCTGAACTAGCAGCCACGAAATTTCTATAAAATCGAAATGAGATATTGAGTGAAATGAAAAGTGAAAAAATAAAATGTATACCGTCAAGTGCTCTCTACACCTTCTTGCACTTTATGTATAATCAATTAACTTTGGTATGAATGAATATATTAACGTACAACATTTATTTAGAAACTGTACAAATAATTCTGTCACCCAAATATGGGTGACATGGCAGTCAAAAATTAAGCATTTAGTACAGTAACATTTTAGGTATTATTGTGTTACTTTTATTTCATTTTGGTGACATTACAATTGATATGGTGGTGCGTATGGGGTAATTGTATGTTATTTCAGGGTCCTAGGTATTCTTGAAAATTGAAGTTGTTTTAGAATAAACTATATAGTAAGTGTACGAGCACAACGACGTCTTGGAGCTTCGTGGTTCTACATAAATAGTTTAGGGAATTGTATATTAATAATAACGACGGTCAAAATGGCTGACTACTAGAGACAATTACCATGTGCGTTTGTATGATTGCTTAGGGCGAGTATTAGAAAATATTAGAAATCTGAATTTATTCAGTTTTGTTTCAAATCGCTTTCTTTAGTTTTACCATCGTATTTTTGCAATAAAAAATATTCTTTCTTTAGTTTTACCATTCTATTTTTGCAATTAGGAATTAACGCGGGAAAAACGATGTCTGCCAAAGGAGTGATAATTGATCTCGTCCCGATATCACTGAATTAATATGTAACATCGTGTACCGAAAGGACAGTTTAATATTAACAATCGTACCGTTCCTGGTGCGAGTATGCAAATAGGATAATCGAATCCGGTAACGAACCTGCACGTCCGATAAGCAGTTTGCGATTGCAGTAACTTCGCAGCTTCTCCGCGCTTTTTAATGGGGTAATGGCGGTGCTGGGCACGTTCGGGTGTTTTCAAAGCAATTTAGAAACCCGTTTCGCAGGGACGAACGTGGATCCTGTAACTTCGGAAAAAGGATTTTCACATCCGAGAAACGGAACCGCGTGTGGCGCGTTTCGGTTGATCTTATCGAACGTATTCAAAGAACGCGATTCTTTGTAAACGTATCTTAATCGTACGATAAAACCAATTTCTTCTGCATGTAAGCGCATAAACATTGAAGTAATCGCTGCGAGACGAGCGCGATCACAATTTTTACGTTTCCGTTATCGTCGAGTCGTTATTTCAATGGAATGAAATTCGCAAACGAATAATTTCCAGGAGAAAATCGATCAAATCTATTTTCCCTGGAATTCCGTCGGTCAGAACGAAAATGGCGGATGGAAGAAGCGCGTCGCGTGCTTCCGCGCGAAGAATCTCGAGTGAATTTCGAGCTCGGGAATAAAATCGAAGTGTTTGATTTAGAAAATCCGTGGGTCAGCCTTCGCCACTTCGTTTGCGGCGATAAGAATACTTGTACGGCCATGTCGTTACACGGGTCGCAACAATGTTGCCGCTTATCAACCACGAAACCGAAAATTAATGTCTGCCTGATGACGAGTCACGCCGTTATCGATATCGCGGCGACACACGGCACTGTTTGCGCACGTGACTCTCGCCAGCCTCCATATTCATATTCTGTTTGTCAGCGTGTACGACCTTCGATAAAAACAAAAAGGACACTCTCTTGGATCTGATTTTCTCTCTCTCTCTCTCTCGATCGTATCATTTTACTAAAAAAGGAGATGCGAAGAAAATCAGAACGAGAATCGCGTTCGCCGTTGGAGGGGCCTGTAATTTGGCAATGGCGACGCGGTATCCGAAAAATATTCCGCAGGAAAGGTACAGGGAAGTCTGTTCGTTAGATTCGGAATACGATTGCCGATGGAATGCGCGTTTCCGCGAGGATTCGAGTGGATACGAATTTTACATCCCGTTACGCGACGGGATGAGAAGAAGAAGGCGGGATAGAAGGAAAGGGTGCACAATGCTCAACGTTGGCCGACAGATATCTTGTTATCATACGTAGATATCGTATGCGAACATTCTTTCGCCGCATAACGGCGAGTACGGCCGTCTCGTGGAAAACTTTCTAATACCGACGTGTTTTCAGTTGAACCGAACCGAAGACACGCAACCGTCTTAGAAAAGAGCATGACTCTCGGTTAAAAATATTAATAAGTATTTAGTAACAATGCGCAAGCGATGCGAAGGTGACTCACGAAACACCTTGAGCACACTGCTGCGGCTGTTTGTCATCCGAGGAAATAAATCAGGCTAAGAGTGGATTCGAAAGAGAGATTTAGAGGTCAGCCTCGTCGGATGGCGAGACGACGGGGCCTTCGAGTTAGGTTGTAGATAACGGCGAAGCGTAATGCTGTTAAGCCCGGGGATCTATCCGACAAGACAATTGCACGCAAAAAATGATGACCCCTACGGCCACCTTTTGTTCGGCTTAATTGGGAGCATCAGATTTCCCTCTTCTTTAAATTGAATTCCTGTCTGGCAGTTAGATAGGGATTGATCGCGCGCCCGCCAGTCCAATATTTTTTTCGCCGCGGAGAAGATGATGATATTGGACCCGTAAACATAGAGTAAGCGACGGAATTCGTCGGTCTCGCAACGCCGTTTCGTGCTGTTTCAACTCGATAGTTTTGGATTTATTATTTTTCATTAACGAACAATCGAGTTCGAGAGGCCGAGAGAGAGAGAGAGGGGGGGGGGGATGCGTCGAGTGAAAAATGGCGAAACGAGAGAGAGAAAGATAGAGAGCCGTTGAGAAAGAGAGAAAAGGAGAGCGAACGTCGGTGAACGGGATAGGAAATGGCGAAGAGAGGAACGAGAGAGAGAGAGGAAAACAAAGCGGACGCAGCCGCCGGGGCAACAATGGCGCATCGACCCGCCAAAACTCGCGCCGATGCGCAGAAACTGGAGCTTCGACGGTCTCTTCTGCTCTCAAGAAATATCCCAACCATTTCCTCCCGCCGTCAGTTCGACGGTTATTTTATCAAAGTAAATGATTCCCCGGCGAAGAAGTTAGATCTAGATAGATCGACTTCATTCCTGGGACACTGTTCGCTCTAGAGCCGATTGAAAAGGAAAAAATGGCGTCTACTCGCTTCATGCGCAAAGGCATGCGCAATGCGATCTCTGGAAACGACCGACTCTTGACTAACGCGGTATCTCCTCGCCAGCTTCGCTTCTTTCAAACTATTTTCAGAAATATCTCCAATAAACGCTAGACAACTGATTTCTAGTATCGAGACATTTCTAATCACAGCTGATCCTAAATTTTTTCTTACTGAATCAAATTTGCAAGTCGAAAGCTGCAAAGCTGAATCGACCCAACGTTCGAACGGTTATCCTTCGGCCATCCTCGCGCCGGCAGGATTACTAGACCAGACTAGAAAGCAGGGTAAAGACTTCCAGGGAATCGTCCAGGCTGCAAATGCACACTTTGAAACGCGAGTGATGCTGTTTTTACCGCGGCGAGGAGGAAAGAAAGTAGCATCGTGCTTCCTCTAGCAGAGCAGTTATTTCGACGAAGCTATGTGGTCTGCCGGAGTATGACGCGCGCGTGCTCTTTGCCATCATGACTAATGCAGCGCGCAAGAAGTCAAAGCGGAGTCCGTCGTTTCGCGATTTTACGCATTGCTTTTATTGGTAGATCCACCCACGCGGAGGACACCTTCTGCCCGCGTAATCGGGGGGTAAAAATAACCCGGTTGTGGCCGGCCTGAGGTCCTGCAACGTCGCCGAGCCAAATCAGGAGGAGAAAGGAATCGAAGGAGCGACTCCGCGGAGCCGGAGGAATCGATTGATTCACGGCGCATCCTTCGCGCGGGATCAACTTTTACCGGGTGCTCGCTTCGTCCAGGGACAACCTTCGCAGGATAATGGAATATTTTTTTTCCCTCGACCTTCGAGATCGACTGACAAAAGAGAGGTTCGAAAAGCGGAGGAGATCGGATCCGAGGGCGATCGACGCCGTTCCCGTGCCGTTTTCGCGATTGCTTTGCGATTCGATGCGCGGGCAGGTTCTTTTCGGAACGAGCGTAGGATAGCATCCTGGAGGACTCTTCGTCCCGGTTCGTTCCCGTGCACGGGGCAGGACTGAGAAGTACGGTCCAGGATGGATGAAGATCAGGTGCCGTGGTTGCCAGGGCAACCGGCATTGATCCCTCCCCTCTTGTTCTACCGTCCTTTGCGTCTCTCCTCCACCACACATTATTGGTCTCTCGGTCTCTCTCTCTCTCTCTCCCTCCCCCTTCTCTCTTTCTGTATGTGTGTGTGTGTGTTTCTGTCAGCGAGAGCACACAGCCACGAACGCGAACACGGACACAGAAGGCAGATCAACAAGATACACCAATATAGCGTAACAATGATTCCTCGGTGCTCTTGCGTGTCCTCCGTCGTCGAGCCTTTCTTGAGCCTCTCTTTGCTACCGTTTTCGGAGTCCCTCGGCGTTCCTGGATGATCGAACCCTGCACCGGGAGACTCCGTTGATTCCATCATCCGATTCCTGATGAAAACGATTCCGAGAGGGATGCAGAGAAACAGAACAGATACAGAGAAATGGACGGAGAAGGACGGAGAAAGCGTCGCGCGAAGGTTTTAGAAAGAGGCCGTGGGCATTTAGAGGAAGGTGGTTGTTGCCGAGAGACACAACCGTGAAACCAGAAGACAGAGGACAAAAGGGAGAACGACAGAGGCGAAAGTAGAATGTGGTCGCTTAACAGAGCCGTTGCCAGGCAACCGATATTGTTCCCATTGTTGCGACGT
The DNA here is from genome assembly GCA_028453745.1 of Agapostemon virescens. NCBI lineage: Eukaryota > Metazoa > Arthropoda > Insecta > Hymenoptera > Halictidae > Agapostemon > Agapostemon virescens. The sequence continues at coordinate 17,445,993 of CM052089.1, forward strand.
AAATATTTGAGGCGGCCATGCCGGCTACCGGCTCCCTTTCCCTGCTTTCCCATTTCCCTGGCTAAGAAGCTGTCGAAAATTACGCGGCCTCGGCTGATCGCCTAGAATTCTACGCTTTTGTGCATCTACGCTATTGCAGCAACGCAGCAACGTCCTTTTCCAGCTATCCCAGAAACCGTAGCCTCGATTCTGTCGGCGCTCGAACCGCGAAGAAGGCAATCGGAAGAAGTTCGGGTCTGATTGGTTATCAGGTACACGTAATTTCGCTGCCGGTCGAAGCGACGATGCCTGGGAATCGAATTATGATCAAACAGGATTCCCACTTGCCTCCGTGCTTTCCCGTTAGTCTCCGTTTCCGGTACCGAGGCAGTGCGTACGACGGTCTACCTTCGCTAGCGCGATTTCTTGAAGTACAGTAGTGCCCGGATATATGTCCACCGACCGGGACCCGCTTTAGATGTATCCCAGGGAGGTGTGTATCCGGAGAGGCGACTTTCCAGAAATTTGTTCGGCCGGTATCGGAGAAGTAGGCCGTGCGAGAAAGAGACCAGAATAAGTCGGCTCGTATCAAAGCGGGTCTCGTGCGAATGCTTCCAACAATTAGGCGAGGAAGGGGGGATAACTCGTGGGTAGAGCGCGGTTCTTCCTGCAAAATAAATATTCTCGACGACGGTTGCAAGAAACGGTAACCGTGTCGATCTTTTGTCCGTAAATTCATTTTGCAACGTCGTTTTAATCATACGATTTCGAAACGTTTCGGATTAATGGATGTTTCGACATTTTGTCGGTAGATTTAGGACGCACGGGTCGATTGCTATGCAAACAGGAGGTAGGGCATTTTTATTTAACATTGGAAATACTAGAAAATTTGATGACGAAGTTAGGAGAATTTTCTCAGGAAAACTTTTTCATTGAAACGCACATTAACACTGGGACTACCAAACCAGTCATTTTTACTGGTTCCTAGTTTCTTCTTTACTGGTTCTAGTTTCTATAAAAATATTTTTGTCAGAAATTTTTGGACGCATTTCTTTAACACATTAACTGCCATATCACCCATATATGGGTAAATTCATTTTGCAACGTCGTTTTAATCATACGATTTCGAAACGTTTCGGATTAATGGATGTTTCGACATTTTGTCGTTAGATTTAGGACACACGAAGTGCTATGCAAACAGTAGGTAGGCCATTTTTATTTAACGCTAGAAATACTGGAAAATTTGACGACGAAGTTGTTAGAATTTTCCCAGGAAAAGTTTTTCATTGAAACGCACATTAACGCATTAACACTGGGACTACCAAACCAGTCATTTTGTCTGGTTCCTAGTTTCTTCTATCAGAATTGCTGAAATTATAAAAATGTTTTCGTCAGAAATTTTTGGACGTATTTCTTTAACACTTTGACTGCCATGTCACCCATATATGGGTGACGAAATTATTTGTACGGTTTCTAAATAAATTTTTACGTTAATATATACATTTGTACCAAAGTTGACAATTATACAGAAAGTGAAAGAAGGTAGGGCGAGCACTTTACGGCATACATTTTATTTTTTCAATTTTTATTTTAGCCAATATCTCATTTCGATTTTTTCGAAATTTTGTGGGTGCTAGTTCGGCAGTCAAAGTGTTAATGACGTATACCACACAATAAGAATAGTATGGAGTTTTAATAGATGCAGTCACGATATTATTACAAAGCAATGTATATCGTTGGATTTATTGTATGGTAGTTCTAGTGTTAATGGATTGCTCACAAATTTTCTCGTATTTTGCGCTTTGTCTTTGGTACTATTCTATCTGCTTTATCTATTTAAATGTTTACGTCATTAGCCAATGTATTAAACTCGACTGCCGTCATGTTCGTTTTGCTTATTTAATATCTGAAAGTTTCACAAAAAGTTAGGATGATTTTACTAATTTGTAAGTTATCCCAAAAACATTAATCTTAACATAAAAGTTGCACGAACTTTGACCGATTATAATCTTGTAATTTTTATAAAACAGTTTATGCGTGTTAGTCTAGTTTGCTGCTTGATGGTTCCAGTGTGAAAGAAATCAGGGTGACCTTGATATAAAAATTGTTTGCATTACATTTCCTCTTCTACGCTCTGCAAATTTTGTGTATACCATTATCAGATTATTGCAAATAACGCATGCAAGAGGAATATAGTTATCGCTCCACTCTGCGTACTGGTATTTTAAAGTTTGTTCAACTTGAAAGATTGTTGACAATCGTGTTTGTACCACCCGCGGTGCATCCCGTCGCGAACGTGTTAATCCTATTCCAAATTGCAGCTACTCGTTTCTACGACAAACGCATAAAATCCGTTACATACCGATGACTTATCCCACACCGTGCAAATGCACAAAACCGTGATCATCATGCGATCCGGAAATCGATGCAACGCCATTGCGCGTTGACGACGCGTTTACAGCGACTTCTCTAGTAAGTTTCCGCGACCGGGCCGGTAAATAGAAAGTGCAATCGAATATGTAGAAAGAAAACGGATCGCGCGATACATCTCGAGAGGTCATTGGGAAGTAAAGTGGCGTTTTACGAGGCAACCTTGAACCGAGCAGAAAGCGACGATTAAAGTCAGCCCGCGCGCGCAATAAAACCGAACCCGCCGTTTCGCAAATCTGCGCCCTCCAACCCTGCGACGCAACCTTTCCGGAATCGCAAATGCGCCGGGAGAAGGACTCGCGTCGTCCTTTTTGCCCATGGTAATCCCGTGGTCCATGACCCTAACCTATCCTAATCTACCCCAACCGCGAGAAGGTTAACCCCTGACCGCGAGGTCAGCACTGGTCGCCGACCGTTTACACCCCGAAGGGAATCTGCGAACAAACGACGACAAACAAACACGTTTCCGCTGCTCCGCGAGCCACTCGTTAGCGGCAGAATTGAAAGGCCTCTGCAAAATTCACTGGATCATCGGTGCAAATGCAAATCATCGGTTCGGGGGACTGTGGCAATGAGGAGACTATTTTTGTAAACGTTTCTTGATTGCACCGAAGCAACGTCATTCTTTTGGAAAGAAGAGTCAGTTCCGGGATAGAGGTAATTTAGGGAGAATATGCGGAGGGATGTTTGATCCTTTGCGCTTGGACTTAGTTAACAGTAGAATATTTTACATTATGTTATAAAAATAACGAGATTGCTTTTATTCAAATATTTAGCCAGTTTGTAAATAATGTATGTTCACAGAAATCAATCTGCTGATTCTCTTTTCTCATTTTGCGGTAATGAGGTGGCTCTACTTTTTCAAATGTTTTTTCATTGTATTGAAACAACGTCGTCATTTTTTTTGGACCAAAGAAATGTCAATTTTGAAGAATCGGTAATTTAGGGAGAATATTTGGAGGGATGTTTAACTCTTTGCGTTTGGATTTAGTTAACACTAGAATATTTTATATTACGTTATAAAAATAAGGAGATTGCTTTTATTCAAATTTTTAGCCATTTTGTAAATAATGTATACCCACAAAAATCAATCTGTTGATGCTCCTTTCTCGTGGATGCACTTTTACAATTTCAATAATCGTAAGTAAAAAATATTAGGGCGTGTAATTTTATTAAACTTAGTGTTAAACTTGGAACCAAACGTTTCTAATATTATCAAACCCTTGCAATATTGTAACAAGTCAGGCTAGTGCTGAAGAGTTTAAACAAATTTTAACAAATATTAATATTCTTCTATTTAGACAAAATCATACTTTATTCTTTTGCAATCAATGTTTAATTCCAATTCAATCTGTGAATTGTCTGTTCTCTTCTGTAACATTTTTAGCGATAAAAACGTTAACTTTAGCTATAAAGGAAATGTTATAGCATGGAGGCAATTTTTTGCAGTCAAAGCAATCTTAATTTTAAAATTAAATAATTCCTTTCAACATTTGACATTTTTATTTTGTGGAATCGCTTTTCTATTATGCATTTGACATTAAACCTGTTTTCTTATTCACCAGTT
>CM052089.1:17498552-17519811 GCA_028453745.1 Agapostemon virescens
CGAATTTGCTCTTTGTAATTTCGAATTTAGACGTTCGTATTTGAATTTGTATAGAACAGTTTGAATTCGAACGTTCAAATTCGAATTTGCTCTTTGTAATTTCGAATTTAGACGTTCGTATTTGAATTTGTATAGAACAGTTTGAATTCGAACGTTCAAATTTGAATTTGCTCTTTGTAATTTCGAATTTAGATGTTAGTATTTGAATTTGAATAGTACTGTTTGAATTTGGACACTCAAATTCGAAGTTGGTTCATGTTACTTCGAATTTCAATGTTCATATTTAAAATTGAATATTACAATTCGAATTGCAACATTCAAATTCGAATTTGCTGCATGTAATTTCTGATTTAGACGTTCGTATTTGATTTTGAATAGTAGAGTTTGAATTTGAGGATTCAAATTCGAATTTGCTCTTATAATTTCGAATATTGACGTTCATATTTAAATTTGAATAGTACTGTCTGAATTCAGACGTACATATTTGGCTATGATCCATGTTATTTCGAATTTCGTCGTTGGTATTTAAATTTGAATGATATAATTCAAAGTGGAGCATTCAAATCTGAATTTGATCCACCTTACTTCGAACTTAGACATTCATATTTGAATATGATCCATACTATTTCGAACGTAGACGTTCTTATCCGAACACGATCATGTTATTTCGAATTGTGACCTGTACATTTGAATCTAAAAATTACAGTTTGTATCCGAGCATTCCTATCTGAATTGGATCCGTGTATTTGATTCATGTATCCATGAATTAAACGAAGCGAACTTCAGTTTAAACCTGGCATTACTATTGCTCACTGTGCAATCTCTCCGATGAACTGATTTGAATCCGGAAGAGCGCCATCTTGAACGTATGAAACCGTTCGAATAATTATAGATACTTAACCCTCATCTGCGAGGTGGAGTCTCGTGGACTCTATGGAATTTCTCGAGCCAAGGTTAATTGGACTGCATCTATCACGGGAAAAATTAAACAGTTTACTTCACTGCGAAACCTAAACCAACTAAAATTCTTGCCTCGCGAACGGAACCCAAGAACTCCGCTATTTTCAAGATTAAAAATCTGCGAGAAAACAGTTTACTTCACTGCGAAACCTAAATTAATTCAAATTCTTGTCTCGCGAACGAAACATGGGAATTCCGCTATTTTCAAAATTAAAAATCTGCGAGAAAACCTAAAGTAAATCAAATTCTTATCTCACGAACGAAACATGGGAATTACACTATTTTCAAAATTAAAAATCTGCGAGAAAACCTACAGTAACTCAAATTCTAGTCTCGCGAACGAAACGAGAACGACACGAGAATTCTACTATTTTCAAAATTAGAAATCTGCGAGAAAACAATTTAATTCACTGCGAAATCCAAACTAACTCAAATTCTTGTCTCGCAAACGGAACGCAAGAACTCCACTATTTTCAAAATTAAAAATCTACAAGAGAACAGTTTACTTCCCTGCGAAACCCAACCCCACTAAAATTCTTGCTTTACGAACGAAACCCAAGAACTCAGCTATTTTCAAAATTAGAAATCTGCGAGAAAACAGTTTACTTCACTGCAAAACCTAAACTAATTCAAATTCTTGCCTCGCCAATGAAACCCAAGAACTCCACTATTTTCAAAATTAAAAATCTACGAGTATCCAGATCAACGATTCCCAGTCAAGTCAACAAAAATCCACAAAATCGTAACTAACAACAAACATAATAATTTTTCTGGAATTTACTGAAGAAAGTCGACGGTTTATAGGTCAAGCAGGATTTCGAAATATCGTTTATCTCCTGACCGAAGAAGCTGGCGACGGTGATTGCGGTTGGTTTCGAAGTAGCGACGGAGGTTAACCGAGCATTTCAATGGATAATGAGAATCAGGGTTCGATCGTAGGATCTCCCGAGGATGGGAAATGATTTTCTAGATGGCAAGACCGGTCGGTTAGATCCGCGAACCTGTTGCCCCCCGCGCGTGCCGGCTGACGCTGTGTACAAACAGTCCTGTTAATGCTTACGTCCTGCGGTGAATAACGTGACGTATTAACATCGTGACCTCATATTACGCATTTATCGTGTCCGACCACTGCCATTGCTCGTAGGGAGTCGTCGACGAGCGTAGTCGCTCTGTCAAGAGTTATTCGTACCAGATGCGGAGCATAACTGATCGAGAATTGCAAACTTTCGCCGAAGACGGGTCCGCGCGAATCAATTTCCAAACGCCATTTTAACACTTTATCGACCGGCGATTATTTCAGAATTTTTGTAAGGCCCATGATCCATGATTGAAAAATTTTTAACACTTCAATTGGCCAACCAACAGCCTAAAAACTTCCACATAATCAAAGTAATTTATTTGATGCAGCAACAATTGAAAACTTAAAATTTGTGACACATAGTTATCCTTCAACCTTCTTGTAGTCTCCAAATATGAACTAAACTGAATGCAAAGAATATATTAGCCGACAGCAATTTTTAGTACGGATCAACAATGCATCCCCAGTAATATTGTCTAATAATGTTGTTACAAATTGGAATGTAAAAATAGAATTTTAAGCTTCATTTTGATACAGCGCGAATATTGAAAAGCCTACGTCACCCTTATATGGGTGACAGTATTATTTGCACATGTTTAAAAATAAATTTGTACGTTAATATATTCGTTGCACCAAATTTAGTTGAGGTCTGGAGAATTCTTGAAGCTAGAAGGATAACTATGTGTCGTACATTTTAAGTTGTCAATCGTTGCTTCGTTAAATAAATTGATTTTGCAGAATTTTCGAGGTCGTTGGTTGGCTAGTTAAAGTGTTAAATTATTTCTAAATTTTCTAAGCTCCACGGTTCGTGACTGAAAACTTTTTAATTTTTATCTTGAATCGACGAGATTGAGATTAAAATTGCTTGGAGTTCTGTTTTAAAGAACATGAGCGGAAATGGACAGTATCAGGAATGAATGAAGATTAATCTGGGCACTATTTTGCAGTTAAGCGAAAATTAATTGTAGAACTATCAGTATAAAATATATAAATTGTCTTTTCTCATCTGTAACATTTTTACGGACGAAGACGTTGCAATAACTTTAGTTGCAAAGAAAATGGCATGGTAAGGAGTTAACGCGTGGAACGCTATCAGTCCCCGGGGACTGACGGTATCAGAGTTATAAAACAATGTATTATACACCGATTCGTATACAATTAAATAGCGATTGCAACACAGTTTTCAGTAGATTTCATTAAAACGGGAAAACAGAAATGGTGGAAGCTTTTTCAGAGTTGCAATTTTGCATTGAAGCTGAACTAAAAATGAAATGGAAAGTGAGATACAAGTTGCTTCGCGTTTGACGAGTTAAAATTCGAAATGTACTAAAATACAAAATGTATTTACCCTTTGCACTCGAAGCTGCTTTCAGTCGGAAACCTAGGCACTTCTTCTGACCTAGGATATTTTATAGGATAGGATATTTATAAAGGAATAGATTTGCTAAATTTTATTTTTTTTATGATCCGAATAATCGCGAATTAAAAATATTAAAACTATAATTTTGACGTGTACGATAAACCAAAGGATAAGCCAAAGGGTTAAATATCGAAATGTCGTGTTTCGCATCGAGATTGAACGTCGGCAATCTTTTCGTTCGAGGTTGGATCGACATAACTCGCGTAACTTGCTCTGAAACTGCGGCAACGACAGAACGGAACTTCATCAAGGTTCTCGCGGTTCGCAAGGCATGCACCGGCAACGCGTTAAATAAGAAAATAACGTAACAGCCGAGTCATTTGAGCCTCGAAATGATTCATGCTCGCATGAAACGCGCAGCCAGTTTAAACCATACTTCCTGCTACAGTCTGGTCCACTAGATCCCTTTATGGACAATCGCTACGTTGCATAATGCATTCGGTTCGCCCGCCGGTTCTCGAGCAGATATCGCGGCGAGATTCGAGATCCCCATTGTACTTGCGATTTGCAGACAATTGAACGGTTCCTCCGCTAATTAACGATCTTCCAATTTCTAACCGCCTTCTGCACAATTTCTTGCGATCGTGGTTGTCATACTTCCGCGACCCCTAACTTCATCCCCCAAAATTTCAGTCGAACATTGTAGACAGTTCTTTCCATTTAACCCTTTGCACTCGAAGCTGGTTTAACTCCAACGCATTTTTTCTGACACCTAGAATATATTTCATCTTGTGCATACGAAATTTGTTTAGTATTACTCGTCTTTGCAACGATTAAATTTTTACAAATTTCTTTTACACATGCATCAAGATGTGAAGTTTATTTTAAACAGTGCTGCAGCTATTTTCAATGGTGCCTGAGAGTCACCGGTCGAGTGCAAAGGGTTAATAGTTCTTAAAAATATCAAAAATATTAAAAATACATATAGTGCATTAAAGGGTTAACCCTTTTCTCTCGAAGCAATTTTAATTCCCAAGTTAAGACATTTCTTTCTTTCGAAATTTTACATCTGACTGTTAAACCTGTATTCTTGCTTACCTTTGAACGTATTCTAAATTGAGATTATCACAATAATTTCGGCAAATAATTTGTTGAAACAATTTTATATTGTAAACGGCATTCAGCGAAAATACGCGAATATTATAAATCGCACGAAATCGACACGAATTTCCTTTGCGGATTGAAAATTAATAATCACAGATCGCAGATTTTTATGCGAAATAATAATTGATTTTATCCTTCCATAAATACCAATATTCCCCTAAAAATCCACAGTTCGATGATCATTGATAAAAATAATATTTGTTTTAATAATCACAAGTTAGAAGTTAACAGTCTAAAATTGTTAGTAAACTTTATAAATGTTCTGTACAGTCGCAGAGAAATCATGGGATTAAGAATATTGCAGTAGAACATAATTAATAATTCCCACGTAGCACCGCAGGTTTTTCTCCAAACAGAATTATTAGGTGATAAAAATAAAGATTGCATAAATATTGATTAAACGATGCGTTTGCAGATATTTGCCTTCGGTGAATATTCGTGAATTTGGATACGTGTTCTGTCGATTATAACATGTCGATTAGTAATTGGATGATAAACAGTCAGTTTTTATGTGTACCATGGTATCGTGGTCGCGGTAGAATCGTCGTATCGGGAAGGGTTAAGGTTGTGACATACGACCGTGCGATCTTCTCGTGGCAAGCGGTGACGGGGCGTTTGTTTTATCGAAACGAGGCGTCGACGGGCATCGACACTTTTATCGAGTCGTGGGGATTTCGTTCAGCTGTTTCCACGTTTCAGGATTCCTCGTCTCGCGTGTTGCTCGAGGAAAACAGCCGAAAACGCGTCTCGAATCCTCTGGGAACGCTCGACGACGCCAAAACGCGTCGAAACTGAAACCCAATCAAAAACACACCCACCTCGTCGACAAGACGAACCAACATCGAACACGATACATAAATTTCTAGCATTTCAAAAATGCGCCATCTAAATCCATTATAAAAATAATCATTTCACAATTCTACTATTTAAAGAATGCGTCGAATCAAATTCGAATTTGTTCCCTGCAAATTTGAATTTAGATGTTCGTATTTGAATTTGAGTAGTACAGTTTGAATTTGATCATTCTAATTCGAATGTGCTCCTGTACTTTCGAATTTAGACGTTCGTATTTGAATTGGAATAGTAGAAGTTCGAATTTAGAGGTTCGTATTTAAATTTGATCATTCAAATTCAAATTTAGTTCGTGTTTGAATTTAATCATTCGAATTTGAATGTAGACGTGAATATTTAAATTTGAATATTACAGTTCGAATTCGTACATTCAAATACGAATTTGTTCCCTGTAATATTGAATTTATATGTTCGTATTTGCATTTGAATGGTACAGTTTGAATTCGAGCATTCAAATTCGAAATTAGTCCATGTTACTACGAATTTAGATGTTCGTATTTAAATTTGAATATTACAATTCGAATTCGAACGTTCAAATTCGAAAAGAAGCTTGAACAAATGAGCCTTTTCTAACAATTTATGGAACAAGGACGAACTTTATTAATACGAAAGCTGTTTTGAAAAATGGTGTTGCAATTTCTGCGCCTTGCAGTGGCCATTCGAGTGCAAAGTGTTATTGGAATGTATTATTGCAGTCGTTGTATCCGTAGGCAGTGGGTTGTTTAATTTTCCGTTTGTTTGTTCGTTTATTAATTTATCCATTGATTCAGTTAATTTAATTTTTAATTTGATGGTTTTGTTCGGTCCGAGAACGCCGATGAGCGAGTTCGCTGGGTGGAATTGCTCGGTTGATCGGTCGAAACGTTTAAAGTCGCATAGCTACCTGACATTTCGACCAAACGCGGGTTCCGAGCGTGGACATCTAATCATCGGAAGTGCAATCCCGCCTACAGAGCTGTCGCATCCTCTTTAGCGAAAGCGTTTCCCGGCGGTTGCTCCTTCGACCTTTCGAATGTTGCGCGTCTGACCTATGAGCGAATCGATCGCGTCTGCGAACTCCCGCGTTCGTTTTCCTTTGATCCTTCCGTCGCAATCTACATCGGGGACGAGTGGGCCGAATGATTGTTACTGGGATCGTGGAATGACTGTGTTAATGACGTCGCCAGCGCCATGATATGCACGCATATCGCGCTCCAAGTGGAATTTATCGGAGTTAATTTTAATTGGAGTGCCGCTCCAGACGATACGCTTTAAAACGAAATATTGGAATTTTAACGCGACCGGAATTCGTATCGGCCGGCTGTTATCGTCATTTCGATCTGTCCGTTGAACTCAAAATTTCATTCCATCGATGGTTTCCATGCGAATTTAAACGTTCGGGTTTGTATTTGAATTTAATCCTCGAAGTCTGAATTTAATGGCAATCGTCGAAGCTTCGATTTGAATTTAATCGTTGATGCACTGAATTCGTAATATTTGAGTTTGAATTGGGTTGCTGACATACAAATTTAATTCATAAAGTTTGAATTTGAATCTGGTTCTAAAATTTTGCAATTTGAACATAACTCATGAAGTTTGAATTTGAATCTGACTAATCAATCTTAAATTTAATTCGTCAAGTTTGAATTTGAATTGGATTGCTGAAACATAAATTTAATTCACCAAGTTTGAATTTGTATCTGACTGAAAAATCTTCAATGTAAATTTAATTCGTAAAGTTTGAATTTGAATCTGACTGAAAATTCTTAAGTTTGAATTGAATCCGTACAGTTTGAATTTGAATTGGATTGCTGAAACATAAATTTAATTCGTAAAGTTTGAATGTGAATCCGACTGAAAAATTTTACTGTTCAATTAAATTCACACACTCTAAATTTCAATTAGTTTGCAGACACATAAATTCAAACAGAATTCACCAACTTTAAATCCGAATCTGTCGCTAAAATTAAAAATTTGACTACAACCCATAAAATTTAAATTGGAATCCATCCGTAAAACAGAAAATTTCAATTAAATCCACAAATCCATAATTTGAACCATTTACCTGAAATATAAATTGCAATTTAACGGTCAAACTTTCAACGAAATTCCTTCAACAGAAACTCAACTACGACTAGAACCGTAAAAGTTCGAAATACCGTTTAACCCTTAAATTTTGATTTCGTCCCACTGGCATTGCATTTCCGTTCGCCGGTTAACATTTCCCCGTTAAACTTCTATTCGAATAGAATTAACTTTCTATCGAAACTCCAATATTTAAATTTTAAAGCGTACCGTGGCTCGATGAATGAGATTCAAAGCGTGACTCATAGATTATCACGCACACATTCGGTCGGTAATAATCCGCTGACAATTTTAGTTCGGTGTAATCGTTCGATCGAGCCGATTACACAATATGTCAATACAAATTACACAATTTCGCGTCGACTCGGAGATACGGGGCGATCGTTGCGAAAACGGGGTTCGTCGAAAACCAGTAACCGCGATAGCTCTCGAATAAAATGGTGCAGAACATTATCGTCGGCTATTTAGCTTCAGAATTTCGAGTCGCAGTTTTCTAGATACCTCGATATACCATTCCCAGATATCGACGCGGCTCGTCGACAGTCGGGAATCGGAACGATTCAGCTTCGAATGTCGACGATAACTCAGTTTCTCGTCGGCAATGGAATCGCGACTCGGCTCGATCCGCGATCATCGATCAGTTTTCAAGTGGCAGCGCGATAAACAGACCGAGAAACGTAAACGGGGAATATACCGGTGTGTTCGATCGTCGTTCGCGAACGGTGCTGGAACTTTTCTTACTCCTCTATTCGTATTCGTGTCGGTTGTGCTGGTCGTCGAGTCCCTGAACGCGTGGGAGCTGCCGGGAAACAATGAGAAAGAGGAGAAACGATTTACGTCAATCGAAGTTTGAAGGATGACTATGAATCCACGATTTTTATACCATTGTTGGTCGCCGCTGTTCGTGTCAGTGCATTTTTTTTTTTTCTATCATCCCGTTGTCTCCGAGCAAGCACAAAAAGAATTATTCTAGTACCGGTCACGAAAATATTTCTAAAAAGAAGCCACTGCAACAGAATTGACAGTTGCATTTTCTTTTATTTCCCCGATGCTGCTTCTCCTTTATTCGTTGGCAAAGTACAAGACGAGTTCCACACTGGTGAAAGAGAATTCCAAAAAGCGCAGCCCCTCATCGCTATTCAAAATGAACAACGACGATGTTCGCTTGAATACTGATCGCAGAGAATTCGATAAACGTATCCCCCTATCGATTTAAAGTACCTTATCTTCCTATCTGTCATCCGAAAGAGTATTATGCATTGGTATACAGAGTGTCGAACTCAGACTGCAGCTTTTATGCGTTTACGATAAAACTGTGTAGCTTGAAAACGTTGACGACGTTTAAAGAACTTAAAAGTAATGTCGCAATCTTCTCGACTCGATAACGTTACTCAAAGAAGAAATAAATATTACTTCAGTGTAAGTTGTTGTTAACATTACATCCTAATACGTGCTTTTGCAAAGACATTTCTTAAATAATTTCTCATCGCAGTATTATCATTTGAAAATTATTTAAACAATTTTGGTGCCTCAAATATTCACGTTAACGCTTTACTGACCGGAAACCTATTATTAGGACTTTGAATTTTTACATTGCTATTTCTTTCTTTAATTTTTAATAAATCATTAGATAACGTTACCGAGCTGTCAGTTATCGCTGTCAACGTTGAGAGATCCTCAGAGTTGCCATTCGACTGCAAAGTATTAACCGAGCATTAAAATTGGCAAGTGTATCTAATAAAAATGTAAAGATTTAATGAATTTGGATATTCTACGATTTTCACAATAATCGCGACGGATTAAATATTGCCAGTCAGTTAAAGTAACCAAATGCGAATGAAAATGTGCCTCGATTTTTCCAATTCGAGAAGGAAAATGTATCTCAACTTTTCCGAGTCGAAAATAGAGAATGTCCTGAATTATTTCGAAAGTCTTTTTATTGGTGTCTTAAGCCTTTGCAATTTCGAAACAATTTTAATTCCAACACGTAAATTGTGCTTAACAGAATGAAGTTTAAAAAGCTCCTGTTACATTGTAGTTCGTGACAAAATGATTATATAACGTTACCGCGGATGTCACGTTGATTTACAATAAAAATTGCTGTCACAGCGTCGAGAGATCCACTGAAAAGTTTTCAATCACGGACAATGGAAAAATTGTGAAATACTCGTCGGTCGGTAAAGCGTTAAAACAGTGGACGTTCGTTTTACATAAAAGTTCGCAGTCTGGTGACAATCGGGCGACGATCTGTCGCGAGATTCTGAAATCTGTGATGAAAGATGGGACGAGAGGTGTATAGTGTGAGCTACTTGTACGTAGAAAAGGTAGACGCGGATTCGTTTTGTCGAGCTGACGATTCCAAAGCTCACGTCCGGTAGGTTAGAGATAGCGTGGTCGGGCAAAAGAATCACGAGATCGATTATACAGGAAGAATCGAAGCGACGGACGAAGGGGAAGTTCCGCGGACATTCAGACGTGGATGCTGTGGCCCGTGTTGGGGGATGACGGGCTGAGCCCAGCGTCGCCCCCGGCGTCGGTCAGCGTCAAGGGGGTTAACAAACTGGCGCCCCTGCTTCTCTGCGGCCCCTGCAAGCCCACCAGCCAACGGAAGAACCAGAATTCCACGCAGTGGTACGTGCAGCAGGTAAACAACAGATTCTCGAAAGAGATTCATCATCATCCAGTTTTGTTGACACGTTGGAGTGCTCTTCTATACGTTTGTTTTCGCCTATGTTTTCCTCGTGTTCACAACATTTTATTTTTTTTATTCTCGTTTCGACTCGGATGCTACGAACCTCCCAGGACCGATCTCTCTCTCTCTCTCTCTCTCTCTGTCTCTCACTTTCTCTACTTCTCTCTCTGTATCGATAGATCGACGACGATTCGACTGACTAGAACGCGAATCCGAGCTGCCAAACTAGACCTGTTTGTTCGAAATGTGGCGGCTGTATCTCTTCTATCCTCAACGACAGGGGGACGGTAGAACGAGACTTTCTCGCTAGTACCTGATCCTCCTCCAATAATTTATAAATTTTATCGAACATGTTCACGTTCGAATTTCATGTACACGATTTCGAATTTATACGTTCTTATTTGGATGCGATCTGTGTCGTGTCCGGGTTTCGATGATCGTGTTCGAATTCGAATATTCGAGTTTGATTTGTTCGGATTTAGATGCTCGTATTTGCATTTGAACCTTGTAGTTTGAATTCGAGTGTTCGTAGATGAATTTAAATCATGCCAGTTCGAGTTTTAACGTTCTTAGTTGAATTTCAACTTAACTGTGTGAATTTGGTTATTCAGATTTCAGTTTGATTCATATTCCTTCGAATTTAGATATTCCTGTTTGAACTTGAATGTTGTAGTTTAAATTCGAGTGTTCATGTGTGAATTTGATTCATGTTACTTCGATTTTAGACGTTCGTATTTAAATTTGATCATACGAATTCGAATTTAGACGTCAATATTTAAATTTGAATACTACAGATTGAATGTACATTCAAATTCGAATTCATTACTTGTATAGTTTGAATTCGTACAGTCAAATTCGAATTTGCTTCTGTACTTTCCAGTTTAGACATTCGTATTGGAATTTAAGAATTCAAATTCGAATTTGCTTCTGTCATTTTGTATTCAGACGTTCGTATTTGAATTTTATTATTCGAATTCGAATTTAAGCGTTCGTATTTGAATTTGATCATTCGAATTCGAATTTAGACGTTCATATTTGAATGTGGATAGTACAGTTTGAATATGAGGATTCAAATTTGAATTTGCTCCTGTATTTTCGAATTTTGTCGCTCGTATTTGAATTGGATCATTCAAATTCGAATTTAGACGTTCGTATTTGAATTTGATCATTCGAATTCGAATTTAGACGTTCATATTTGAATGTGGATAGTACAGTTTGAATATGAGTATTCAAATTTGAATTTGCTTCTGTAATTTCGAATTTCGTCGCTCGTATTTGAATTGAATCATTCAAATTCAAATTTAGACGTTCGTATTTGAATTTGATCATTCGAATTCAAATTTAAATGTTCGTATTTGAATTTGATCATTCGAATTCGAATTTAGATGTTCGTATTTCAATTTGATTAGTACTATTTGAATTCAAGTATTCATTTTCGACTTCGATTTACGTAATTTCGAATTTCTATATTCACATTTGAATAAGCTCAGTGTAATTTCGAAAACAGACGTCGATGTTCGAACGTGATGTCGGTTTGGCTCTCGGAAATGGGTTTCGCGCATTCGAACTCAGTTTTCCACTTTGCACGTTTATTCTTTTTTTTATTTCGTTCGGTTTTCGCTGTTCGTCTCTTTGTGTTATTTGCCTGCTGTGGTGCTTTGTTTTTTTCGCATTGCACTCGACGTACGAGTAGTAGCGTTAGCGAGTATTGCGATCTGCATTGGTTCGACATTGGTGTTTGACACGTTGCATGAAATCTGGTTTCTTTTTTCAGTGGTCTACGGCTAGGTTGTTATTTCCCACAAATTAAATAACAATTCAGACATTGTCTCATGTGCGAGGTAATTGACTATGCCGTCGCCAGACCATTCCCCAAATTAGAATTGCAATTTAGTCAGTCAAAACAGATGTATTAAACTCTGGAAGCTGAAATTAAATATTGCATGGGTCATAAGTGGATTATTCCTGCTGTTGTCAGACGAGCCTCCAAAGTAGAGTATGACATCATTCGCCGAAAATAAATACATTAAATTATAAAAGGTGTTAAAAAATTAACCCTTTGCACTCGAATGGCGCCTCTAAAGCGCCACCAAAAATTACCATAATATTATTTTGGCAATTGTTACATTGCTACGTTCGCAGTTAAGAAATCGTTAAAAATTTCAGTGTTGCAAGTACGAGCAATATTAATTAATTTCATATGCAGGAAAGGAAACCAACTATATACAATGGAGCTATTATAGATAGAAATATTGTTTCGATTTTGGAATGGAACTGCCTCGAGCACAAAGGGTTAATAATTTCCTCTAGAACAAATAGATTATCTCTATTCTCGTCAGACAATTTCTCAAATTAATTAATTAAATTAAATAATTAATTTTAATTAGATTAAAATATCTCTAACGTCTAAAATATAGATCAAGCAGACTGTAAAATCTTTTCGATGATCGAACGTGTTCTCAAAAACCAGTAGATTGTCCCTGTCATGAACAGACAAGGCTCCAAACTCTGACTTCATTAGCTGGAAACGTATGGAACTACAGAATCAGTATAAAAATCCCCGAGAGTACAACACCGA
This sequence comes from Agapostemon virescens, assembly GCA_028453745.1. NCBI lineage: Eukaryota > Metazoa > Arthropoda > Insecta > Hymenoptera > Halictidae > Agapostemon > Agapostemon virescens. The sequence goes on from CM052089.1 coordinate 17,511,301, forward strand.
TCAATTAATACTCGTGTCTCAAAAACCGATACGCTAAATCTTTTTTCGTTTTTTCTGTGGTCCGATAGAATTCGATGAAACCGAATCAGACAGCAGAAACCTCGAGCACTATCGCGTCCAATCCCTAACTGGAAACCCGATTCCGCTCGGTTAGAAAGTGTCGAAACTGCGCAGCCTGTCCGTGCTCTTCGGTAATTGTTTCGGCGCGGTTTCGATTCCGCGCCGATAAATCCCCGCGAAACTTTCCTTTAAAAGAGTCGGGGAATTTTTCAGGTTCCATTCCGGGGCCTCGGAATCTTGTTTGAAGCGAGCCATAGCATTCTTTATCTTGGACTTCATTTCCCCGAGATCTGCCTCCGGCGAATCAGCCTTCTCTATCGCTTCTCAATCATTCGTTGACTTTGCAATTTGCGGGAGACATTTGCTCGCGAATTTATACGACGGTGAAATTCTGTTTTGCTGTGTCGCAACGATAGCACGATTATACCTTGCCGCAGGATAAAATGATTAAATAAATAATCTTTGGAACACACTGAACGTCGACTTTAACCCTTTGCGCTCAAAGCTGCTTATAACACGTTAACTGCCCAACCGACGACTTCAAAAATTCTATAAAATCAAATTAATTTATTTAATGAAGCAACGATTGAAAACTTTAAATACATGGCATATAGTTATCCTTCTACCTTCTTGCATTCTTCAAATATCAACTAAATTCAAAGCAACAAATCTATTAACGTACAAATTTATTTTTAAATATGGACAAATAATTCTGTCACCCATATATGGGTTAGGGGCAGTCTAAGTGTTAACTCGAAAACTTAGGCATTCTTTTGACTTAGAAAATTTTCACTTCACATGATTTATTTTGTCTTATGCACGTGGGTAATTTTACTATCATTCGTCCTTGCAATAGTTATATTTTTACAAATTCCTTAGGTGCAAGAAAATTGTTTTAAACAGTGCTGTGGCAATTTTTATTGGCGCCTCAGAGTCGCCATTCGAGTGCAAAGGGTTAATAAGTGATTATTAATGAAAATAACGTCGTTACTCTCTGAATCTCTGCAAGGAACCGTTCAGGATGCTCGAAAACTGGGATCTGCATACTTTGCACAATTCTCTCCGTAATTGTCGAGTCACAATTACAAAAGAAATCCCCTTTTGCGTCTGTAAATGTAATTGCTCATTACACGAGTAATTATATTTCGTTTGGCGTTGTTTTAATTTAAACAGCTAGACGAATACGATGGTGAAAGACTCGTTAAAAGAATTGCATTGTTCGTATTGGTGTGATACGTTCCTGTCTCGATCCTCAAGCCTACTTATGGCTCGACTAGTTTCAAGAGAGATCCCCACATGGGCGGGGATAAAAATTATACACTCACGGTAGAGATCTTTCCTACAATTACGGAGAGAAAGCTGTGTAGCCTTGCGGCGCCCAGAGTTTTCGCTGCGAGGCCGATCACCGACACATTTGGCACTCCTTCTACGATCCTCGTTCAAAATAATGTTTCTCGGTTCGTCGAATAACTTTTCAACGGTTTAATGTTAAAATTGCTCGGAGTGCAAAGTGTTAAAAATCGAAAAATTTCTAAATTGCGTTGGAGAATATTATTTCTGAAAAAATGTCTTACTTGTGAAAAGGTTCACTGTGAGAGTTGCTCACGGCAGTGTTCCGAAGTACCACGAACCCGAAGGCTCCAATTAAAATCCGAACGTAGCTCGACTTCTGTCGCCGGCGATACGCGAGGGGTCTATTATGCAAGGAATTCTCGAAGATAAGACTCCCGGCTCTCGAGGACAGGCTAGTTATTATCCGCGATCCGTGAATGACGGCACACACGACGAGCCAGTTCGATAAATGTGCCGATGAAACGAGATTACGATGCCCCGATAAGCTATCAGTCGCAAGGCGAGCAGCTTTTGCACGCAGAATTCGTTTTAGTCGCCTCCACGAACGGTAAGTGTGTCACTTGCTCGTTTCTGTGCATGCTTCGGCGAATAGTTGCTCGCTGCATGGGAGAAAAGTCTCGTTCCATCGCCGATGTTTTTGGGCGCAATGAGAAAATCCATCGATCCCGTGTTTACCAACGGGACACGCTGCGTCGGATAAATTATTTCCGCTTTGACGGCACGGTCCCATTTTTCATGCGAGTCGAGCAAATATTCGGGTTGATTCGCGCCGACGTTTCTTCCGGTCGCTCGGAACTGCTGTTGGTTTGTTCTGTGATCGACGAATATTCGTTTCTATAGTGAATCAGAATTTTTTGAAAGAGATACGCTTGGAGTTCGCCCGTGGAAAAATGCAAATAATGAAATCCGCTGCGCGTTGGCTCGCGAGCTTTCGCAATGGTGGATTTGGTAAAATATTTCTGTTACTGCGATAATAATAGCGAAAATTGATATTAGTTTCGAGGATACATATTGCCCCGCTAGTCTTTTTAACTATAGACGTTTTTTAAACATTTTTTATTTGAGCCACGTACTGAAAATGTTAGTTATACACATGCAGAAAAATTCATTGCAATCGATCAACATACATACATACAAATGTTTTAAAAAATGTCTTTTCTACTTTTCCACGTAATTTCTATCAATTAGAATTATTTCAAAATTATTTTTACATATCATTTAGTAAATCAATGCTTCTAGTTGGTCCAGAAAAGTCAAGGCTTTTAGTTCAATTTTGAAAAAGTTATTTAGATTTAAAGAGTGTCCGAATACTATCGTGAACCAGTGTAAATAATAAATTCCGCTGCACGTTGACTCGTGAGCTTTCGCAATGGCGGATTTAGTAAAATATTTTTGTTATGGCGATAATAATAGCAAAAATTGATATTGGATTCGAGGATACATATTGCCCCGATAGTATTTCGCCTATAGAATTTTTATTCCCTATTTAAGACTTTGATAAAAGTACTTACCCTTTGCCTAACCAGTTGTGCAAACTTAAAGTAGCAAATATTCGGGTTTGTTTGCGCCGATTTATTCGGTGACTTCCGGTGAATCAGAACTGCTGCTCGATCGTTCTGTGATCGACGAACATTCGTTTTTATAGTGAATCAGAATTTTTTAAAAGAGATACGCGTGGAGTTCGTCCGTGGGAAAAATGTAAATAATGAAATCTGCTGCGCGTTGGCTCGCGAGCTTTCGCAATGGCGGATTTGTTAAAACATTTTTGTTATGGCGATAACAGTAACAAAAATTGATATTGGATTCGAGGATACATATTGCCCCGATAGTATTTCGCCTATAGAATTTTTATTCCCTATTTAAGACTTTGATAAAAGTACTTACCCTTTGCCCAACCAGTTGTGCAAACTTAAAGTAGCAAATATTCGGGTTTGTTTGCGCCGATTTATTCGGTGACTTCCGGTGAATCAGAACTGCTGCTCGATCGCTCTGACGAACATTCGGTTTCATAGTGAATCAGAATTTTTTAAAAGAGATACGCGTGAAGTTCGCCGGTGGGAAAAATGTAAATAATGAAATCTGCTGCGCGTTGGCTCGCAAGCTTTCGCAATGGCGGATTTGGTAAAATATTTCTGTTACTGCGATAGTAATAGCGAAAATTGATATTGGTTTCGATAATGTCCATTTAATAGACTCCTCTATAAATTTTGTTCCTTATTCACGACTTTGATAAGGTAAGGCTTTGATAGAATGTACAGAGCCTTTGCCCAACCAGTTGTGCAAACCTAAAATAGCAAATATTCGGGTTGGGTTTGCATCGATGATTCTTCCGCTCGATCGGAGCTGCTACTCGGTCGTTCCATGAATTCGTTTTTATAGTGAATCAGAATATTTTGAAAAAGCTTCCCCTGAGGGAAGATATAAATAATAAAATCCGCCGCGCGTTGGCCCGCGAGCTTTCGCAACAGCGGATTCGGGAATATATTTTTGTTATGGCGATAATAATAGCGAAAATTGATATTGGATTCGATGACACATATTTCCCCGCTAGTCTTTTTAAATATAGAACTTTTGTTCCTTATTTAAGACTCTGATCAAAGGCGCAGAGCCTTTGCCCAATCAGTCTGCGCAAGCATAAAATAGACGCATTAGTACAAAACATGGAAAATTTAAAATAAAAGTTTTGTTTCTTCCTCAGCAGCTCAAATGACTTATTTCCAATTTTGTTTAATTTTTTGTTTAACTATTATTGAAATTATAAAATGGTCTGTGACAATTACACTTAACGCTAAAGCTATCACAGCGAGTCAAACGACCCTTTTCTGACTTTTGAAGTTATATAGTTTAATTACACTTTGCAATGAAAATTGCGAATAATTTAAATAAATTAAATCTTGACATTTTTACAAGACAATATACAGCAGCCAATTTTAATGCTCGATAGATTTAGTGTTAAAACATTGTTTTGAACTTAGCTACAACTTAAACCCTTTACTCGAAGTGTTAGAAACTTCTTATGATTGTTTAGAAAAATTTTTGTGAAGCATTAAAATTGCGAGTCTAAAATTTGTTCATTTCAGCGATGGTTTTCAGTATTGAAATATTGTTTCAACCTTTATTGCGACTTAAACCCTTTGCTCAAAGTGTTAGAAACTTCTGGTGATTGTTCAGGAAAAACATTTGTGAAGCATTAAAATTGCGAGTGTAAAACTTGTTCATTTCAGCGATGGTCTTCAGTATTGAAATATTGTTTTGACCTTTATTGCAACTTAAACCCTTTCCTCGAAGTGTTAGAAGCTTGATTGTTCAGGAAAGATTTTTGTGAAGTATTAAAATTGCGAGTCTAAAACTTGTTCATTTCAGCGATGGTCTTTAGTATTGAAATATTGTTTTGACCTTTATTGCAACTTAAACCCTTTCCTCGAAGTGTTAGAAGCTTCTTATGATTGTTCAGAAAAATTTTTGTGAAGCATTAAAATTGCAAGTCTAAAATTTGTTCATTTCAGCGATGATCTTCAATATTGAAATATTGTTTCGACCTTTGTAGCAACTTAGACCCTTTGCTGGAAGTGTTAGCAGCTCCAGGTGATTTTTCAGGAAAGATTTCGCGAAGCATTAAAATTGCGAGTCTAAAACTTATTTATTTCATCCGCGGTCTCCGTGACGTTCGCGCGAATGTTCGTTTCGAACGATAAACGTTCGATTACGTTCTCAGCAATACATTTCTCCTTCGGTTAAACAAATATGTTCAGCTAGCTTGTTATTTTTATGAACGACGTCAACTATCGGACGCTCACCTCTGCACTATGTCAGTAAATTGTTTCCGCCTCTTCCGTTCCGTTGTAATTTTACGGACGAAATCGATGTATTTGTCGGAGATAAAAAATAGCTCGAGCTTCTCGGGAATCCAATTTTTACGGAGTGACTCACTTTTTTTCGCGACGATGTAACCATGTTGAGACTCGGTCGCGATCATCGTCGGCCACGTGGAAGTCGTTTAATCGGGCAATCAGGGTCAGAGTGCCATCGGGGCTGGATCTTTGTCGTTCAAGCCCCGGGAACGGATAAACAAAAAATTTTAACATGCTTACGGTCGACCTAATTAGTCCCCCATCTTGTAACGATTTTTCCTTGATCAAGAGAGTACAGTTACGAGACCTGCAAATATCGTTCACTATTTATAATTTGGGGATTCTCGTTAATGCTAGGTTCACGTGATACATAAATTGTTCCATAGATTGTCTTGTTCTTGTTATTTTTATTAAGTATTTTTAATTTAAGATTGCTGAGATTGCCAAATGCATCCCCCAGGAATTATTCCATAAATTTTCTTGTTTTACATACTTTTATGAAATATTAAGAAATTTTTAATTATTGAGATTACCAACTGCATCTCCAAGGAATTATTCCATAATTTGCCTTGTTCTTGCTATTTTTATGATGTATTTTCAATTTAAGATTGTTGACACTGCGAAATGCATCCCCCAGGAATTATTCCATAAATTTCCTTGTGTTATATATTTTTATGAAATATTATAAAATTTTTAATTGATGAGATATTGTCAAATGCATCTCTGAGAAATTATTTCACAAATTTCCTTGTTCTATATATTTTTATGAAATATTTTACAATTTTAAATTGACGAGATTGCCAAATACATCCACGAGGAATTATTCCATAAATTTTCTTGTTATACATATTTTTATAAAATATCCTATAACTTTAAATTGATGAGATTGTCGAATGCATCCCAGAGGAATTGTTGCATACATTGCTTTGTCGTTGCTATTTTTATGAAGCATTTTCAATTTAAGATTGTTGAGATTGCCAAATGGGTTATAATACTCGAGTATTATATTAGGTAACTACCTGATTTGATTCGTAACAGGCTGAATCAGATTAACCAATCAACTGCAATGCTCCTCGTTTAACCGAGCAGTTTTTCGTTCTTATATTATTCATTAACTTAAACTCTCTTCGGCGAGACATGTCTGCGACGAACAACTCACTGGGCAACTCCAAATTTTTTAACCCTTTGTGTTCCAATGGTCAGGCAACACTAAAATTTGCCGTACTGTTAAAAAATAATTTTAAATTCTATAGTAATCCAATTTTAAAAATCATTTCCATAGTAGGTTTATTGCAAGTATTGCCAATTTCTAATTTCGATAGTCAGAAGGGAATAAAATTTTTATTTTTATTCGAAGAATTGCAGCAATCAGAAACAGCAACAAAGTTTCTATGCACGAAAGGAAATAAACCACGGATTTCTAAATGAAAAATGTTTCGATTTTGGAATTAGAATTGCTTGCAGCGCAGAGGTGTAAAAATTCTGATTAATTGTAAAATTGTTAAATTGCAATATTTCAGGTGGAGTTCGATCGTCGCTAATTTCAACGCTTCTAATTTATTAACGGCAACGACGAAAGGTCAAAGTTTAACAGAGTCAATGCACAAAGTTTTATTTTTTATTCACGGTGTATTTTACGCTCGTAAATTACTGGGGAAAATACGGAAAGGTCAAAATTCAATGGTTAACCTTTTCACGGAAACGCGTCTCGCGAAGGCGCTGACAAAAATACAAACTGCCATTACAAAGTTCGCTCGGTTATTTAAAAATTGAATTTCTTTCGCTCCTAGATTTTCTACCTCGATTCTTTTCCCGGCCACGCGAGAATTAATCAACATCGGTCTCTTATTACCACGAACTTTTCGCGATTTTCTGCAAACGGCAAAAGGTCAAAACTTCGTCAGCCAATCAACCGAAAAGTCCAACTGCAATTAACTCGTTTCACTGTAACGTCAATACGGACTCGCGAAGATGAATTCGACAGCCACTATCAAACACATGCAATTTCTCTGTTCAGGATGTACGTCACTATTAATTTCCTCTAAACCGAAATTAAGTTCTATACTCGACGTATGGCCATCAACGACGGTAAACATAAACTTTCCTCTTTTTAACACTGAAACTACCACAACCGATCAAATGACCTGTTTCAGGTGTTTTATTTCACAATTTTTATTTCATGTTGTAAAGTCACCCTCAAAGGAATCGATACGGTAAATTGCTTTACTCGATACATTTTTATACAAATCGCCTAGAATCCATATATTAATTAACCCTGTGCACTCGAACGGTGACAAAAAATTTCAAAGTCGCGCCACGGCTGCAATTCGATTCCGATCGACCTGAAATTTGGTGTACACTCTGACGGAGCGTCTAGAAACGTGTAGCCAAAATTACAGAAGAATCGGAGACCAATGATTTTTCGTCAATTTTTCGCGATTTATAGAAGGGGGTTACCTTCAATATTTAGCAATATTCGGCAATATTTGGCAAAACTTTGAAGTCGTGCCCCGGCCAAACTATTACAGCTATCGACATGAATCAAACGCGAAAATCTTCCTCAAACCTTCCTCTTTAAGAAGAGCTCCCACAATTTAGGCTAGCATTTCAGGGAAATCCAGGGAGCTTCGTTTTATCAACCCCAATTTTTCGCATTTTCGCCATTGATCGCCCCGACATTTCAAAGTCGCGCCACGGCTGCAATTCGATTCCGATCGACCTAAAAATTGCCATACACTCTGACCGCGCGTCTAGAAACGTGTACACAAAATTACAAAAGAATCGGAGACCTAAAGATTTTTCACGATTTTAAGAAGGGGTATACCTTCAATATTTACCGATTTTGTGGCAATATTTGGCAAATCTTTGAAGTCGTGCCCCGGCCAAACTATTAGAGCTATCGACATGAATCAAACGCGAAAATCTTCCTCAAACCTTCCTCTTTAAGAAGAGCTCCCACAATTTAGGCTAGCATTTCAGGGAAATCCAGGGAGCTTCGTTTTATCAACCCCAATTTTTCGCATTTTCGCCATTGATCGCCCCGACATTTCAAAGTCGCGCCACGGCTGCAATTCGATTCCGATCGACCTAAAATTTGGCATACACTCTGACTGCGCGTCTAGAAACGTGTACACAAAATTACAAAAGAATCGGAGACCTAAAGATTTTTCACGATTTTAAGAAGGGGTATACCTTCAATATTTACCGATTTTGTGGCAATATTTGGCAAATCTTTGAAGTCGTGCCC
>CM052089.1:17527242-17543698 GCA_028453745.1 Agapostemon virescens
TCCATCAAAATCGCTAGGAATTTTTCCGAACAACCCAATTATTTGCCTTGAATTATCCAGAAAGTTTGTGCTGATTAATTTTTATTTTTAACAACTATATACCAAAACTTGAATGCGTTGCGTCGAATGCAAACAACAATTCTGACTGCTCAAGTTCGTCCATCGGACTCAACGAAGGATTCTTCCACAATGCGTGTCGCTTAGGTTACCGAATTTACACTAGCTTCGCAAAGCAATGCAAAAGCACTGAAAACGGCTGGCTTTTTAAAAATAAAAATAAGAAGAATTTCGTCAGATTTGCAACCGCTTTCACTGTGATACGCGTTGTCAAGGAACGAATGCGTCGAATAAATTTCCTACGGTCGTAATTGTGACGGTTCTAAACGAAAGAATTGAGGATCCGCCATTTTAGGCCTCGTAAATCCGGCATTAAATGCATTCGTCGCGTGTAATGGAGCTTGGCGGCCGATGCGCTTGTTGGAACATGTTTCGCCGTGTGCAGTGAGCTTTAGACAGTGTTCTTTTCTCTCTTCGTCATCTGCGGTAGCTAAACTATGGACACCACACTATGATGCTCGGGTTCTCGCGTTACACTCGCCGGCCTCGTCTACTATTCTCTACCGGAAACACCTACGGATCTACGGCGACCGTTAATCGGCTGGTTTTCTGGCTCCTCGTCGAAGTGTCGCTGATTTTCTACGCGTCGTCGATTCCTCTTGTCCGACTTTCGCGTTTGCACCGTAGAACTCGACGAACCGCTCTTCGTCCACCTTAATCTGACTTCGGCTCGCCATTCTCCTGTACAATTTTCTTAGCGGGGAACTAATCGAATTAACCGTGAAATACGATCGCAGGTTTTGACACAGGATGACCCAGAAATGTCTGGCTTCCTTCAAACGGTCCTTGAAAATAATTCCTGCGGTTATTATGGGGAACTTGTTTCTTTGCCAAGTCGCAAGTTCGTTTCAGAATTATCGGCGATGAACACGGACCAATCGGAGCGCGACGGGGGCTGACCCAAATCGGCTCGACCAATAGCAACGATTCCTCCCGATCGGTTCGTGTTTTTGATAACTCGGCAACGAAGTTTACACGGGAACATATTCAGATGCGAAAATCCGATTTTGATGAAACTTATGGGAGATTTTTATCGGCAACTATCCACTTTGAACGGGTGAAAACAGCCCTCAAAGTTGGAGTATTTTTGAGATATCTCGGAAACCAGAAGTCGAATAAATTTAAATTTTGTTTTTAAATTTTGTATTTTTCAATGAGAAAATTTGTTGTTTAACACTTTGACTGGCCAACGAACAGCCTCAACAATGCCACAAAATCAAAGTAATTTATTTAATGCAGCAACAATTGAAAACTTAAAATGTCTGACACATAGTTATCCTTCAACCTTCTTGTTGTCTGCAGATATGAAATAAATTTAGTGCAACGAATATATTAGCGTACAAATTTATTTTTAAATATCGACAAATAATTCTGTCACCCATATATGGGTGACATGGTCGTCAAAGTGTTAAACAATAAAGCCATAAGCTCCCATAAGTGTCATCAAAATCGGATTGTCGCATCTGAATATGTTTCCTTGTTACTATAACATTTTCGCGAATTGGAAAGTGACTTAGAATGTTCATGGGAATTCTCGCTTTCAATTTTACAACTGAAATAAGTACTTAGGGGATGCACGGACAATCGATGGTAGCTTCTGCTATCTTCCAAAAAATCGTGGACGACAAAGAAGAGGAAGGAAACAACCATTTTGAAAGAAGCAGGAGAAAGAACCAAAATAAACAAGTAAAATATTCAAATAAAATTTTTAAATTGTTACAGAACAAATTTCATCGACATTTTGTCCTTTTTCAGAGCCGAATGGAATCAGATTAGGGTTCGGACCGAAGAAACGACAGTCGACCTCACAGCGAAAGAAGCATCAGCTTCGCTATCTCGCGGTCTACGATTACAGGATCGGCGAAGCGGCAAAAGCTGCCGAAACGGCTCGAAACGTTCGGTCGTTTCTGCGACGAAATTGCAGAGCATTCGAGAACACCGAAGACAGAGCCACGAAAGATGTTTCTTCAAAAAAGAAACGTCTCCTGCGCGACTCAGTGAAACCCGCGATCTCTAAACGATTTTCCTATCTAGATCGAGCTCGCTTGAAAATCGCGAGGAACTGGACAGCGGGACACGTTCCACAGAGCTTGTGCAATTCGGTCGCGAAACATTTGCATCGCGACCAGATATGGATCTACCGTGTCGAAATCCGCAGAAAACGTTGTATAACGCGTCAAGAATGAAACCTCATCGCGAAAGGTCAACGTGAAAAATGATTATCAGTATGAAAACTCGTTTGCGACCGTTCCTCCGTACTTTTCCCGGTGTCGTGCAACGTCTCGGCTCGAGAACGAGACAAATCTCGTCGCTCTGTCACGATTCTGTCAAAAGTTCCGCAATTTTCTTTCCCGCGACGGGTCCATCGGGCGCCGGCGGTGGCGACTCGAGGAAAATCGGCGGCCGATTTTTCCCTGCGGAAAGGGAAAAAGGCAAACGCGTCGCTGTTCGTCGGAGAAAGGTGGCGACCGATCGCGCGGCATAGCTCTGCGCTTAGAAATCGTCGTTGTTCCCCGTTTTTTCAACACCGATTTTATTCGGAACGGTTAGGCTCGCGCGCACGGACGCGAGACGCTTTCATCTTTCCGAGGCGAATCCCATTATCCGCGGATCATTTTCGCTTTTCGCGTCAGGGAAATCCAAGGATGTTCTTGCTAATTGGCGCAACGCTGTATCGATCGTTCTTACATATACATATATATATTTATTTATTTTTTGTTATTTCTTTCTTTTTCTTCTTCGAGAGAGAGACAGGGAAGGAGATAGACAGAGAGAAAGAGAATTGGAAAGCGACCGATCGAGAGCGAACGCTTTTACGCTTCTGGTCGATAACGTCCGCTTGGCAGGGATCAACTTCGTGTGGAAAAATATCTACCGGCGAATCGTATCTACTTTTTCGCTACTCGCCTAATCGCCGATAGGATCGCGAGGGTCAGCGACCGTGAGAACCACCCACGAAACCTCTTCCTGATATCCGAGTAATGTTTTGTGTTTGGCAGTTTTTCTCTTCTCGAGTCCCTCTGCTGTTCTCTCTGTCCGCGAGCCGAGTGGGCGGAACAATGGCCGAAATGCCGAGCGCTTTGTTGAAATTTTGTGTTCGTTATATAAGCTGTTAGGATCTTTTAGAGCTCAGAGATCAGGTACGCATCTCTGTGTCGTTGATTCGTACGCTGGTTCAAAAGGATTATACAACAGACTTTCAGCGGTAGTTTCACTCGTTTTCACTTTGAGCCGACGAACGGTTATTCATAATTGGGTGTTTGAGAATATTTAAAAATGGTCTGTCGATAAAAAAGGAAAATTGTGATTCGAAGTGACTGTGCGCTGCGTAGAGGAAATTAATTAATTTTCTCCTGGCGAGCGTACGATGCTTAATATCGCGCTCGATAGAATGCTTTGATGCTGATTTACTGGTAATTTCAGTCTTGATTTTTGTTCACTTGTGTAGTGTGTGTTTTGTTTATGGTAGACTGAATAACATTAGAAAGTTTTTGCATTTTTATTTTATCTTTGGATGGAGCGTTTGATATTGTGAATTAATCTGTAGTTTTGTTCCAGGTGGTAGACAATTAGTTCGTGCATGTTTGTGGTTTTATGAAGGTGGCTAGTTGCATAGTAACGAGCTGTAATTAAAATTCTGTGATACATCGATCGAGGTACAGGATAGTGATTTGAGATTGTTAGAATGGATGTCGATGTAGTGGGATGTTGTAGCCATCTTTATAATTTAGATGCAAAATGTATAGTAATTTAATTTCATAATTTAAATGCAAACATTTGCAAATAAAATCTCTGTTAATTCAATTTATTTTTCAGTGCATTATATATTCACTATTTATTTACTATTTTATTTTGTTGGCTATTAAAATGATTATGCAGCAATCATCTTTGAATTTTAAGAATTTAAAATCATTAGAATGGACATTAAATTACTGTGATGCTGTAGCCATCTTTATAATTTAGATGCAAAATGCATAATAATTTAACTGCAAATATTTACAAATATAATCTCTGTTAATTCAATTTATTTTTCAGTGAATTAAATAGTTACTATTTTATTTTGTTGACTGTTAAAATGATTACGCAGCAATTATTTTTCAATTTTAAGAATTTAAAATCATTGCAAACATTTAGAAATATAATCTCTGTTAATTCAATTTATTTTTCAGTGAATTATATATTCACAATTACCGAATATTTTATTTTGTTAGCTGTTAAAATAATTACGCAGCAATCATCTTTGAATTTTAAGAATTTAAAATCATTAGAATGGATATTAAAATATTATGATGCTGTAGCCATCTTTATAATTCAAAGAAGATTAAAACAGCTGGCAAAAATTTACAAATAAAATCTCTGTTAAATTAACAAATTAAATAAGCTTCTTTTTCAGCAGATTATCAATACTATTTTATTTTGTAGATTGTTAAATTGATTGTGTAGCAACCATTTTTAAATGTGAAATATTTACAATCATTAGAATGGATATGAAAATGCATCTTTATAATTGAAAGAAGATTTAAATTGTGGAAGTTTTCTTTACTATATTATTTTGTTGACTCTAAGATAAATTTTGCAGCAACCATTGTTTAAATTAGAGGAATATAAAATCATTAGAATGAACCTTAAAATTGGACGATGCTATAATCAGCTCCGTAATTGAAACAAGACTTAAACTACAGATAAAAATTTATAAACTCTTTCTGTGTTGATTAACAACATTGTCCAAGCTCCTTTCCCAGTGAGTTGCGATTATATTTTGATTTTGCGAAATGTTGGATCAATTTCTCAGCAACCATCGTTTAAACTTGAGGAGCACAAAATCATTAGAATAAACCTTAAAATTAGACGATGCTATAACCAGCTCCATAATTGGAAAAACAGTTAAACCACAGCGAATATCTTTTTCGCTGATTTATCACAACAACTTAATTTTGCAAAAGAACGAATTTCTCAGTAACCAGCATTAAAGTTTAAAGCCTCAATATGTAAAATACAACCGTCTATTAGGATTGCATCGCCGACTCGATTCGCAGAGCAAAAGAAATGTTCGAGTGTTCTCAAAGCGTTTCTCGCGTTCCACGTTCGCTGACCGATCGGAAATTCGGATGAACCGTTCCCCCGTACGGAACCCTCGATCAATCGCGCGGCGCTTTTCCAAGGATTAATTTCTCGTTGAAAGCGGTAAGGCATTGTCGGATATGTCAGCTGAGATCTTCGAATCGCTCCAGTGATTGCGGTACATCGAATGCTTTACAAAAATATCGTCATCTCGCATTTCTCTTTTCGCGCCCCGGCGCGCCTCTCTTCGTTTCCTCTTCCGCTCGGTTTCCCGGGCCAGCGAGCTCGCTCCTGGATGCTTCGTTTTATTATTTCTCGTTTTTCGTTTTTTAGAAAAATTCGCTTCGAAAACAGGAAGAAATACTATAGCACGAGGTATATTTTTTTTTTATATATTTTTCAGCCGGAAAGCAGCTAGCCAACGTTGATTTTTCGGTTCACTCGAGCCTCTCACCACGGTTTCGTTTCGTTTCCCGACCGAGCGACGAGACGTTGCTTCCCCAAAACGTTTTCCGTGTCGTTCACCATAAGAACTTATGGGGATCTCTATTTTCGGTATCCTCCTCGGAGTCGCTCGTTCCCGTTCTTATCCCCTCGAGCGTCGAAATCTGTTTGCTCGTCGAATTTGCACGCCGCTTTCGCGACTCGCTCCTCGTTTCGTCGAAATGCCAGGCTACTGCGTTTTCTTCTAGTTTGCACTGCCGGTTCACGGTTATATTTCTTCATTTCCCTTTTCCTTCTTTTTTTTATTTTTTGGCACATTTACCAGAACGTGTTCTCGCGATGGCACACACCAACGACCGGAAAATTCGATTCTTGTCGGCATGAGCTCTCGATTTAAAGTTTGCGACCAGAACGACGACGAAGTCGCTCGAATTCCGAACGAGATCTCGCTTTATTAACGCGTTGAATACGGAGCCATTTTGCTTAGCTTTCGCGTCACATTTTATTTGTCTTTAACACTTTAACTGCCCAACCAACGACCTCAAGAATCCCAGAAAATCAAAGTAATTTATTTAATGAAACAACGATTGAAAAATTAAAATGTATCCTTAAAATGTTATAATTGAACCTTCTTGCATTCTATAGATATCAATTGAATTTAGTGTAACAAATATGTTAACGTCACCCATATATGGATGACATGGCAGTTAAAGTGTTAAACGATTTTCAATCGAATCTATTGAAATAGTGCGAACACTTCTTAATATTATATGAATTATTTACAGACATATTAATTTGTAAATTTGATACCGTCAGTACCCAGGGACACTGACACAGCATTCAACGTGTTAATCGAATCAAGCAATTCGCGAATGTTCGCGAAAGTGCGCCGATCGTTTCTCCGGTGAGTCGTTCTAGTCGCAAGCTGATGGAACGGAAAATTATCTCGCCGAGTCTCGATTGATGATCGTTTATTGAGAATCATGTGTCTAGATTTGTGAAGTGTAAAATGTTAATATCGGTAGAGAATATATCACAAATTTAACGTGAATGGAATCTTAACAAAATAACACGTTCCTCGCGAGTGACGTGATTTTGCCTCGCTCGATTAAGTACCGTTCGCTACTCTATCGATTCGTGTGCCGCATTGCAAACCGAGTCAACAGATCCGACCCGCGAACGGAGTCTCTTCTCGCTGAATATTTCAAAAGCTGCCAGAATTCTCAAACTTAATTCTCAAATTTAATTCTCGTCGAGCAGAAATCTCGCAAACCGTCGTTTTCAGCTACTTAATACTGCGCGAAAAAGGTACTCGTTCCGCCATTACGCTTTTAACGCAATCTTCGCTCTGAAATTCTTTCCACGATTGTTCGGACGTTGTCCATAGATCCCACAACGCACTGCGGGCTTCAAATATTTACAGTATGCGAGTGAATTTATGAACAAACGAAGTTTCTGCGTAATCTACCGATTTCTTCCACGTTCGAGACGTTTTGTCCGAAACAGGTCGGCTGGTATCCTATTTCGTGCAATTTAACCTCTTAGGCACGGTTGAATTTTCTGCGGACTTTCAATCAATTTTGTTCATTGGAATGAAGTTTCTGATAACTAAATTATAATTCTTCTGAAATTGAATTCTTCTTGAATTTTTCATTTACTAAATTGTGCCCATAATTATGAAAGTGGTTTAAGTCAAAATTAAAGAAAAATGAGTTTATCAGTTATTTTACACCACATTATTTTAAACTAAATTTATTCAATGTAATTTTTACGATATCGTCAAAAATGAACCATTAGACAGTGGTTGTAATTTCAATATTATATGGAATTCATTTAGTGTTAATTATGAAAGTGGTCTAAGTCAGTTCAACCTTTAAAAACAACATTTTCATATATTCATAATAAATTTCCATTAATCAAGACTAACAAAATTATAAATTAAAATGTCGCATTGTGTAAAAATATTTTTTAATTTATTCAAGCGCAATTCATTAAATATCTCGAAACAAGAAATATACGACTTAGACCACTTTCATAATTATGAGCACAATTGTAATTTTTCTAAAAGATATGCTGCATATATTTTAACATTAATAATTTACGGTAATAATTAATAATAGAATTGAGTGCTCAAGACACTGTAATGGCGCATCGTAATATAAGATAACATCCGCGAAAGAAACTACAGTGGCACATCGTGCTTAAGAGGTTAAACGAAGTAACGGAGTTTAAACTTTCTTTTTACACTCGTCGAAGATTCGACTCTGACCGTTTTATTTACATACGTGCACGTTAGTTCGTCTCGCGTGTACTATAACTATTATCAAAGTTTATTCGTCCAAGCACAGTAGCACGATTTTCTAGCCTACCTGATACACAATCAGTGAATTTCACTGTTCAATTTTGCAAACTGAAGAACGTTCTAATTGCTGCGGAATTTGTTTTGAATGAGATCGTAGGCTCCGGAAAAAAATCTTTTCTACGATGGTACAGCTCGAAGAACCTAATCGACCGATCCGTTTCGAGCGAAACGTCCTCGAACGACATTTTCAGCGGAAGAAACGATGGTCGCTGAAATATCGCAAACGGTTTGCGAACGAACGTTGACTCGGTTTCCATTGTTGCGAGCACGATGTCCGACGAGAATGATCATCGGACGTAGCTCATCGTAAATCGCAGATAGAATCGATCGAAGGCGAGAACGGCTAGAATTTTGGAATCGCTGGTGCCTCTCATCCGATTGTTCCTCGTTTTACTAAAACTCCAATCGACTCCGCCGTCGTCCGATTTCGGCTGGTTACTTTTTTTTCCGTTTTTGCAAATTTTTCGTTTTACACATACGCGACAATTCTACTGAAGCTTTTTTGCACGGTTTGTTTATGTTTTTTAAAGTTTTTTTATTTTCGTATATTTTTTTTATTTTCAAAGCGAGACGATCGCGGACGATCGGTGTCCGAAAAGATGGCGCGGGGATCGCGTTTTCTTTTTTGGTCTCGGTCGCGTGAGAAATTACATAGAAACTGGTATAACGGGTGGATAGAGAGAGATAGAGAGAGAGAGAGAGAGAGAGAGAGAGAGAGAGAGGAAAAGAGAGAGAGATACATTAAACAAGACAAGTGTGTCAATCGTGACTATCACAACAACGATCCTACGTTTACTCACCAATAAACCACTACTACTCGTGGAAATTACAATTATTCGCGAGAACGATTACGTTTACGAACGTCTTCTAACAAGCCGGCACTTCGGGGAAAGTGTCTACGCCCTAAAACAAAGATAACAACGAATCAGCGACTTCGAAACCCTACGTTCAAATGAGTTCGCGCAATTTACTAGGTCACTAACACACGAAACCTCTCGATCTCGATGAGAGCTTACCCTAAAACGACTGAAACTTCGAAACCGGAGTCGTTCGATCGCGAAACTCGAGGCCCGAAATCCTGCCGATGGAAACGTTCAAGATTCGCGAACATTTCGCACGAGCGTGCGTCGATTTCAAACGAGTTCGCGTGTCTTTGCTGGGCCGTTGTTTCGTTTCGCGTAATAGTTGGGACGTTTATTTGGAAAGCGAAAAACTGCGGTCTCGTACGAGGTTGCTGTGAGAATTAATTCGGCGACTTGGTCATTCGTGAGAATTAATTCGCGAAACGTTCAATTGATGTGGCAGATATCGATTTCATTTAACCCCTTGATGTACGAGTTAAACTGATGATCAAGATTTCGAACGAAATCTTTTAACACTTTAACTGCCCAACGGACAACCTCAAAAATGCCACAAAGTCAAAGTGATTTATTTAATAAAGCAACAATTGAAAACTTAAAAAGTATGAGACATAGTTACCCTTCAACCTTCTTGCATTTTAAAGATCTCAACTAAATTCAGTGCAACAGTTACTTTAACGTACAAATTTCTTTTTAAGCATTAACAAATAACTCTGTCACCCATATATGGGTGACGTGACAGTCAAAGTGTTAAAGATATGATAACATTCTATTTAATCTCTTTCTCTACAAATTTGATTTTTCTTTTTGCCGTTTCGTGGAGGATAAAGAAAATCTAATCACAGTTATCAGAAAATACATCGTGGACCAAGGGGTTAATACTCGAAGCAATTTTAATTCTGAAATCGAATGATTTTTCTGATCTAAAACAGTCCTATCGTACACGGTTAATTTCCTTTCAGGAATATAAAGTTTATTACCGTTACTCGCACGTGAAACATTTTAATATTCACCGACTTCTTAAATGCAAATATAGTGATGTAAAAACTATTTTAACCCTTTGCACTCGAGAGGTGACTCTGAGGCGTCTCGAAAAATTGTCACACTATTATTTAAACAATTTTAACCCTTTGCACTCGAACGGTGAATCTCAGGCACTACTAAAAACAATTTTAACAGTTTAACAATCTTTAAAACAATTTTAACCCTTTGCACTCGAACGGTGAATCTCAGGCACTACTAAAAACAATTTTAACAATTTAGCAATTTCTAAAACAATTTTAACCCTTTGCATTCGAACGATGAATCTCAGGCACTACTAAAAACAATTTTTACATCGTCATGCTTCTGTCAAAGAAATTTGTAAAAACTTAATCTTTGCAAGGACGAGTAATAGTAAAAAAATTTCGTATGCGAAATATATCGTGTAAAATGAAAATATTCTAGTTCAGAAAAACTGTCTTGGGGTTAAAACAGCTTCGGGTGCAAAGGGTTAACATCGCTATCTTTATACCTGACAAATTGATAGAAATGTAACGGTCGTAGAGTAACGATAAACAAACCCCATATAAATAAATTGAAATAATTCATGTAGAAAGAAATATTCTACGTCAGAAGAAATGTTTTCTAGTTAAAACAGCTTCGAAGGGTTAAATAACAGTAGGGGAATTTTTTGTGTCGCCTTGGAGGCGCCATTGGATCGCCAAGGGTTAAAAGTACAGATAAAAATGATCGTTTATAATAAACTATTGATATTGAATAATTTGTTCTTGCACCAGCAACCTCGAAATTAACGAAGGCCCATTTTCGATCCGAATAAATTGATGTCGATGCTTCTAAAAATCCCGCGAAATTAGAAATTACAGAAGAAATGTTTTGATTTCCTAATTAATACAACTTCGAGTGCAAAGGGTTAAATAACAGTAGGAGAATTTTTTGTGTCGCCTCGGAGGCGCCATTGGATCGCCAAGGGTTAAAAGTACAGATAAAAATGATCGTTTATAATAAACTATTGATATTGAATAATTTGTTCTTGCACCAGCAACCTCGAAATTAACGAAGGCCCATTTTCGATCCGAATAAATTGATGTCGATGCTTCTAAAAATCCCGCGAAATTAGAAATTACAGATGAAACACGCGACCGTTGTTAGAAAATCGCGGGAAATATCTGTCGCGCGCGAACCGTTCGAATTTCGTGAATTTTTACATCGTTGCGAAAAAATGCAATTCTTGAAAAATTGCAAATTCGTCGAAGCAAGCACGGTTGATCCGGCAGACTCGAGCATCGCGTTCGCGATCGCGTGCCTTCTATTTTCGAAAAAACTGAATCGCCGCGACTCACGGTTGATCCACTTTTCTGCAAAACAAACGATCATCCAAGACCGTGAACAAGGTTTCACACTTTCTCGAGGCGGTTCCCACGGAATCCTCTCATTTTTCATCCGCCCACGCTCTCTCGATCGTCCGCGATCCCTCGAAGGCTTGAACACCGAATGATCAGGCCCGACACTAAGTACGCGATCTCTATGTTTAGGTAACATTTTGAAAATATTCGCACATTTATAGAATTTTTTTTCCGTTTTTTTCTTTTCGCCCGGCCGCCGGCCACGCACCGGTTTCAACTCGCCTAAAATCCAAGGCGAACCGGAAGCGCCGGAATAGTGCGTGCCCGACCGCCATCCGATAGGTACAAGTTGCAATTCCACTACGATAGTCAATAATATAATCATATAATATATATGTATGTATAATATACTTTGTTAAGCCTCAACAATTCCCATAATAAGTCTGTATTAGTCGCGGGCTCGGATCGGGCTCGGGACTTTCGTCGATCGCGCTGTCTATCTTACTGATATTGTGCTGACATTCTTAGACTGTTCACAGTGAAACTCATAGTTGGCAGATTTGCAAACGATCTTCGAGAATCGTACCGACAGATTGTCGAATTCGACATTCGATCGGGCTACAATGATTTTAGCCGTTCGGCGAATTGATTCGAATGAAACGTCGAATTAAAATGTTTATGCTCGATCGACATACGTGTTTGTCGCTTTTACGTTTTTATAATGGAACATTGCATAATGTGTCAGTGAATATGATAATTGGGATTTTTAATAAAATCGTTGACAATCCTACAAGAAATTGTTTGAACCCTTGCTACGTTAAATTGGACTACAATGATTTTAACCGTTGGACAAATTCATTCGAATGAAACGTCGAATTAAATGAAAACTTTTATACTTGATTGAAATACGTGTATATTGGCTGTTATATTTTTATAATGCAAAGTTGCAGAATGCGTCAGTAAAAATCATAATCGGGATTTTCTAAAAGTTATGTAGAAAAATAATCGAACTCTTGCTACGTTAATGGAACGCGTATTATATTATTTTACCCTGCAGTCAATTATTTGAGTCTGCAATTTTAGTATCTTCTGTAAATTGAACAAAAACTATGAATTTCTCTGATGATTTAAATAAATTCGATATACTACGTTGATTTCATTAATAATTTCGATAAATCAAACACAGAATGTTGTCTTTTTAAATATATTTTCTAAATTGAACGAAAACTATGAATTTCTCTAATGGTTTCAACAAATTCGATACACTACATCGATTCCACTAATAATTTCAATAAATTGAGCACAGAATGTCGTCTTTTTAAATATATTTTGTAAATTGAACGAAAACTATGAATTTCTCTAATGATTTAAATGAATCCGATACACTACATCGATTCCACTAATAATTTCAATAAATTGAGCACACAATGTCGTCTTTTTAAATATATTTTGTAAATTGAACGAAAACTATGAATTTCTCTAATGATTTAAATAAATTCGATACACTACATCGATTCCACTAATAATTTCGATAAATCGAGCACAGAATGTCGTCTTTTTAAATGCATTCCATAAATTGAACAAAAACTATGAATTTCTCTAATGATTTCAACAAATTCGATACAGTACATCGATTCCACTAATAATTTCAATAAATTGAGCACAGAATGTCATCTTTTTAAATATATTTTCTAAATTGAACGAAAACTATGAATTTTTCTAATGATTTAAATAAATTCGATACATTACATCGATTCTACTAATATTTTCGATAAATCGAACACAGAATGTCTTTTTTAATATATTCTATAAATTGAACAAAACTATGAATTTTTCTAATGATTTCAATCAATTCGATACACTACATCGATTCCACTAATAATTTCGATAAATCGAACACAGAATGTCGTCTTTTTAAATGCATTCCATAAATTCAACAAAAACTATGAATTTCTCTAATGATTTTAACAAATTCGATACAGTACATCGATTCCATTAATAATTCCAATAAATCGAGCCCAGAATGTCGTCTGTTCAAATACATTTTATAAATAGAACACGAACCATGAACATCTCTAACGATTCCCACAAACAGATTCTTCCCACAATCCATCAATCTCGCAGTTCTAACAAATTGAGCATAACGTTTCCCACTACGTCTCTAACCATTCTTAATAAATTCACCAATTCCGCCGCGAAAACGCGCGGTCGCCTAATCGAACAAACAACAAAACACCGGGCGATCTTAACGAACTAAAATCCTCGCTCGATCACACATAATCGACACATCCCCCAGCGGCTGATCGACGAAAATCCGTGCCAGCATCATCGGCCGGTGTCTTCGATAACGCATTAGTTAACAGTGAATTATCCGTGTCTCGTGCAGCCTCGGGCATGATCGAGGCTCTCTCGACCACGCCGTCGACCGCCGGTTGAACTTCCGGTGTTCGTTTTCCGTTCGTGTTAGCTTCGAGCTGAGAGAGAGAGAGAGATAGATAGTGTGTGTGTGTGTGTTTGTGTGTGTGTGTCCTGTGGGACTCGTCGCATCTTAACCGTCTCTCGTCGATCCTCCCCGATAAAATTCTGCCGAGTCCCACGCCGGTTTCCCTTTCATTTTTTGAAATCTGGACTGCTAGAATCCTTCCTGGATCGAGGATCTTCCCTTACGATTAATAGTATATCATAATTACTATACACAAAACAATCCCTAATATTTTGGCACAGTCAAAACTCTTCCATCCTTCCAGGATCCTCACACGTTAAAGTGTCTGTCGAGCAGGGAGAGTCCCTCGCGGAGACCCATCGCGATACCTCTAAAACGCTTGCTACATCGTCTCTGTAACTGATCCTCGCCGCGTCCTCGAAGATCGGCCAGAGAGCACGGCCGATCATGTTCGTCGAACACCGTTATAGCCTACTCTCCAGCAAAACGAGGACAGTCGACGATCCTACGACACACCGATCGGTCCTGCGAGTCTCCATCACCGCTAATGTCCTCCACTTCTCGTCTTCTTGTTCGATGGTTCCCACCACCCAGGGCCAGGTTCGATTAGCACCTAACTCAGAGCTCGACCGTCAATTCGAGCACAAGGGGAGAAGAGCCGAAGAGCAGGCACGCCGCGAACCTCATTTTTCTTGCTCCTCGAGGTTAACCGGGACGTGCCTAAAAGACCTGTCCTCCACGATGTCTTTCGCATTCCTCCGAGATGTCTTTCGCGTCCTTACGCGATCCTCTCGCGTTCTCAGATGGATTTTCCTCTCCGGTCTCTTCGGCTTCTCCAGCTTGATCGCGATGCTTCAACGTCTGGGACGATCAGCACGCGTTAACGGTCGAACTCTGGAAGCGTTGGGCTATGGTGGCTCCGGCTCGGAGGTGGGAGATTCCTGCTACGCCTCCAAGAAGATCAGAGCCGTCGGCTTCGGTTCGAGGTTGCTCTT
Source organism: Agapostemon virescens (assembly GCA_028453745.1). Classification (NCBI taxonomy): domain Eukaryota; kingdom Metazoa; phylum Arthropoda; class Insecta; order Hymenoptera; family Halictidae; genus Agapostemon; species Agapostemon virescens. Next base: position 17,541,870 of record CM052089.1, read on the forward strand.
CTTCGCCTCCACCACCAGGAACTCGATCTCGTTGCGGTCCCGACGAGCGAACGACTCCGCGATCAGCCTCGCCACCTCCTGATGATGCAGACCTGAAACAAACACGATCGTCAAGCTACTGCGATTACCGTCTACGTTGGTTGACGACTCGAGAGAGTCGCTGCCACGCCTGCGATAACTGGGTTAGGGGACTTTCCATCGGAGCCGCGTGGGCCTGCGACGGTCCATTGTCTTCGATTCGACTTGTGGTTATGATCGAGGCCTCCACGAATTTATCGCCTGCCGCGATTCTATGTGATTTTTCGTCTTCGATTTTTAAAACGAGGTACCTCGGGAGATATTGTTTCTTCGCTGCCGGGAAACAATTATGCTTGTGGAGTAGGCTTTCAGTGAAATTTAATATTTAAATTAAAATATTTGTAATAATAATGAGACAGCATCTATTGAAACTTCATATAATTCTTATTGCAACGTATACGTTGTTAAAGAAGTACATACAACAATTTCGGAGGAAAATATTTTTATAATTTCAATAATTGCAAAAGGAAAAAATTGAGACCAGTCAAAGTGACTGGTTTGGTAGTTCTAGTGTTAATTTAACAAGTTAAATGGTATGTCAATCCCTGGGGACTGACGGTATCGAATTTACAAATTAACCCTTAACGGTCCGGAAGTATTTCACGTTTACTTCCCACCAGGTCCAGCTATTTTTCATACGAAGAGAAGCTGTAAAACATTTTTAAATCAAGTATAGAAAAAGAAATATTTTTATTTTAGTGAAAATTTATTAATATATATAGAGGGTAATAACAATGACAATATGATTTAAATTTTATATTCTTTTTGAGTAAGTAAAAGTGCAATGCCGCTTATACAATGGCAGAGATTAAATGTTATGGCAGAGATTTTCTGTGTTTTGTGAAATTGTAGTTGAAACTTGAATTGGTTAGTTGAATTTTTATGAATTTGTAGCACGCGTAGGTTTCACGATTGTTTTTAATTGTTGTTGTTGATAATTGTGGGTTAACGAGTCCGATGGAATTTATGGTGGATGTTCGTTCCACCGCGATGCAAAGAGGCGGGATTCATTTTCTCCTTTCTCAGGCTCGAAGTTCTAACGACACAGTTTCGAAGTAACATCATAAAAATTCCAATATTAGTTCTGAAATTACCTTCGACTTTGTGGCCGTCAACTTCTAGAATCAATTGACCGACTTCCAGCCCGCCAGCCTCGTAAGCCGCTCCATTATCCTGTGAACACAACGACTTATCAGCACTCTGCGGCCATCAACACGACTACGTTGACATGGCGATCACTTGTATTCGCAATTAATATTAAGCGAACGCGGTAAATTTTCTAAATTCTTTCTCCTGTCATGTGTGCTCGACTGTATCGTCGACGGACACATAGTTTAGCCATTGCAACCGAGGCTGCGAGGTTAATGTTTCTCACAGTGACAGTGTGCTCTTTCAAGTATACCAGGCTCGGGCAAACATGATCGACAAACATTCTAACGAGATCAAACGAGAAGAAGATGCAGTAAATGAGGCCAAACAAGGAGAAAATGTATCAAACGAGGTCCAATAGCAAAGGAATATAATCAAACCAGATGAAACAGGAGGAAGATGCATCAAATGAAACCAAACAAGGAGAAAATTTATCAAACGAGGTCCAACAAGAACAAAATATATATCAAACAAGATGAAACAAAATGAATGTCTTTCAAAAGAGACCTAACAAGATGAAAATGTATCAAACGAGACCCAACAGGTGCAGAATATAATAAAACAAGATGAAACAAGAAGAAGATGCATCAAATGAAACCAAA